>JANTPZ010012801.1:0-11249 GCA_025593235.1 Vachellia pachyceras
GCTTTTACAGATTTCGAGGTAAAAAAGTAAGAAAAAGTGGGTATGAAAGAGAAAAGTAAGAAAGAGAAAGAGAGAAAAAGTAAGAAAGAGGAAAGTAAGAAAGAGTAGTAAAAAGAGAGTATGAAAGAGAAAACCTAGGTTTCAAACCTAGATTTTGAAACCTAAGTTTCAAAACCTTATAACCAAACGAACCCTAAGCCTCTTGTTTGGGAATAGCCGAAAAGAGCAATACCCTATAACTCTCCTTTCGGCAAATAGATTTTGATCAACTTTTATTTATTTTTAATTAAAATTTGTTTCATTGTCTAAGTTTGACATTAGGTGATCATTTTATATATAGAATTACAAATGGGTACTTTTCATTAATTTACTCTTCACACACACACACACATTAAAATCTCAGCATAAAATATTATCCTGGATTCTTGGTGGCTTAGCATCCCCACTTATTTGTCTAATTGGTCTTTATATTTTAAAAATAATAACGAATTATAATTTAAAAAAGAGTGTGAAAAGGAATATTCCACAAGTTATGTATATATGTGTATGAAATTTACAAGATTAAAAGATAAGTAAGATGTCATACATGATTAATTACAAATGTATTTATTTAAATAATTTGCGACAAAATATTTGGTTTCTTGTGATAATAAAATTTGAAGTATTCCTCTGGGTCACATAATTTTAAAAAAGAACTTCTAATAAATGAAGAAAATATTTTTATTTAAAAGGATTTGGATGTCAGTTCAAGTTGGGCTGACTTGTTTCTATACAATTGTGACTCATCCCATCTATTCACTGGATAAAGACGTACAAATTATTTAAATCCCCCCTTAATTTGACTAAGAAATTAAATAATGATAAATTTGAAGCAGAATTATGTAATCTTGCATCACATGCATGCTCATCGATGTCTGAAAACCAATCTGTAAATAAATGTTCATAGTTATTTAGCCATTTAAATGCCAAATTGTACTATATATTTAACAAATTAAGTCTTAGGGCTTGTTTGGTTGGGGGAAGGGAATGGAAGGGGATGGAAAATGAATCCCTCCCCTTGTTTGGTTTAAAATTTTGGAGGGGAGGGGATCCAAAATATACCCCTTCATTCCCTCGCCTCCCCTTATTTTGGTTCCCTCCAAATTGAGGTTTTTTGGAGGGAAGCCAAAAATTATGACTAATTTACCCCTATCAATTTTATTATATTTCCATCCATAACCTTGGTAAATTAAAACGCATCACTTCTCAACTTTTTCCTCTGCTTTCTAGAAGCAGTTTAGTTAACCAACACTTTCTTCCTCCTTTGCTCTTCGGATGTCTTGCCGGTTATAAGTTGGATTAAGGTGGTAAGTTAAACATAAATTAAGTATTGTGAAATTAAGCTAAATATAAATCCTATTTTTAATTATTTAAATGAATTATGAGAGAAGTACCTTAACAATTGTTTTAGTTAATTAAATAGAATGAGTAATTAATTTTCATGAGTGAAAACTAAATTAAATAAATTGTATAAGTAAATAAATATAAATCAATATATAAGGGTAAAATGGTAAATTGACCATTAATTTCCCTCCCTTCCCCTCTAACTAAACCAAACAAAGTAACCTTATGCCATTCCATCCCTTCCCATCCCCTCTTGTCCATCTCTTCCCTCTCCCCTCCATCAAACCAAATTAGCCTTAGGATGCAACAAAAAAAATCATATTCAGTAAAAGTTGATATGCAACAAAGGGCTTGTTTGAAAGCTATTTTAAAATTAGCTTTTACAGATTTCGAGGCAAAATCTAGGTTTTAAAAAATGATTTATGTTTGGGAGGTATTAGCTTTTACAGATTCCGAAGCAAAAAAGTTGGTAGGAAAGAGGAAAGAGAAAGAATGAAAAGTAGAAAATATGAAAGAGAATAAATAAAAAGTAGGAGAGAGGAAAGAGAAAGAAAGAAAAAGTAGGAAAGAAGAAAGAGAAAGAAGGAAAAAATGTAGGAAAGAGGAAAGAGAAAGAAGGAAAAAAGTATGAAAAAGGAAAAAATATGAAAGAGAAAATCTAGGTTTCAAACTGAGTTTTTGTAACTAAATAGTTTTTTTAAAAATTTTTTATGCTTGGACAAAACTTAAATTTTGGAGTAAAACCTAAATTTTAAATCACAACTAAATTTTAGGAAGAGGACGCAAACAAGCTGAAAGATTGTTTTGCTTTTAGATCCCGTTGGCGTACACGTATGGTCATGTACCATATCTATTCAAGGTTTACTACGCGGAAAATAAAAAAAGAACAGAAATTGAGAGAGAGATTAAGAATTTAAAAGTATTTATATTTTGCAAGTAGATCCCAAGAAGGTAAATAATATCTTAGAAGTCCCAAGATTTATCAATAAGTCAATTTTACCTATCACTTACAAGCCTTTGGAGTTTATGAGATATTATTTTCCTTAATTATGACCTAATCTTCTTTCATCCTTGTATTTTTTTTCAGAAAAAATAGGCTATGCCCTCGGAATTTTAAAAAAGGATTACGTAGTGTTTAACATGTTCGGTAAAGTAATATCCAACACCTTAATGAACTTTTTTAGTAACATTATTCCAACATTATTTATAGTATATCCAACATCCTAATATTATTTTCACTTTACATCCAATACCTATGATGTTATTTGTTAATTAAGTCTAACACTCCAAACCAAAAACAACATACAATGTTATATTTACTATAAATAAGATTAGGAATGCTGAAAACACTAGAAAAAAATAACGTCAGGTTGCTGAAAGTACCATGAATAAGAGAAGAGTGCTTAATCCTGTAATTGTAAACAACTAGAAAATAATATCCTGATGATGAAATGTCCCTTTACCCTCAAAGTTAATTACATCTTAATTTCCCGATTGAAATAACAGTCAACAATGTCCGATCAAATTGAAATCTCATTTTGGTGATGAAGTATTAATACACACACAATATAGGAAAATGATTTCTTTTCAAGTTTGAGAGGCTACTTTTAATGATGCCAAAAAAATTAGAAGCCACTTTTAATGGTAGAAAAAAAAACATATCGTAATTTATCAATGATGTTTTTGGCCCAAAAAAAATTTGTCGATGATGTTAATATTATTAATAAAGTGATCGGCCACAAAAATGAAGATCATGTTGTAAACATTTCAGAGTGAATATTCATAACCTTCTTGGTACCTTCTAGCCCTGATGATTCCTCGTACTTAATGACATAAATCTCAACATTTTAATCAATGACTTGTGAAAAGTTTTTTATGGTTAATGTCATTATGCTTGCCTTCATTTCTTTGTAACGTTATGTTTACATTTTAATAGTTGTGAGTGTAAAAATAGAGGTAATGTAGAACGTACTGTGATATACAATGAAATGAAAGAGAGATCATCTTTATTCTCTCATTCAACTTTTTCTTTCATATTTTCTCTATCTCAATATCTTATGTATTCTTTTATTTTTGTAACATATAATATTTTTTTAGCAGCCCTTGTCGGCTGCCATTAATATTGTCAACTTTGATTATTTAAACTCTTCTTAATTTTTTATGGGCCATAATATATATATATATATTAATGTCTTTTGTCCTTATTCTGACTAGAAAAAGGCTTCATCAAAAGATTAATATATGACCAACATTATTTTTGATCGAGCTCGTGGAATTCTTAATTTACACTGTAATAATTTTGGATCAAGATGAAAATAAGATTCAAAGTGAAAAGACTTTATAGCCCTTGATGTACCTTTATTTATATGTCTTAAATTAACAAGTATGATTCAACAAAAAATAAAATGGCATTTCTCAATTAAGTCATAGTTAACATATTTACAAATTTGCATCTAACAAATTGACAGGTGCCGTCCAAAAAATGACCGCAGAGTACAAAAACAGAATTCTTCAGGCCTAATTGAAAATAATGCTGATTATGTTGACCTTTAATAGAATTCTCTCCTTTTTAATTTTTAATAAACATTTTGTGTGGTGGCCGAAAAGAGCAGTGTCCTATAAATTTTGATGAAAGCTGATCAACAGATGATGAGCGCTGGTATATGATTTATTGTCCATTCTTATCCTTTAATTAATTTAAATATATAATATTCGGTTTGATTTGGACTCACTCAAATTGTTATTATTAATTAATGGCTGTTGGATATGGAGTAGAACTCAATCCAACCGCACTTGAAAATCTAAATTAATCTGTAGCAGTCGTGAATATTATAAAATAGTAAAGGGAAATTTACAATCAAGTCTCAAATAAAAGAATTAATAAATAAAATGTCATAAAGATTCACAGAATTACCATAAAGTCTCAGGAGTAACTGATGAAGTTGTCATTAACAACTTCACTAGCATTCATTAACAACCTCAGCAGTTATACCTAGGACCTTATAGTAATTTTTTGAATATTTGGGACCTTTTATTCATTAATTATCTTATTTGAAACTTGAATGTAAATTTCCCAAAAGAAAATATTGCAATGGTTGAGTTGGTAAAGCAGACATACAATAACTTAAGAGCTTGTTTGGATGTGGTTTTGAAAATAACTTTTATAGATTCCGAGGTAAAACCTAGGTTTTGGAAAATAACTTTTACAGATTTCAAAACAAAACCTAGGTTTTGAAAAATGATTTATGTTTGTGAAGTTATTAGCTTTAACGGATTCTAAGGCAAAAAAGTGGGTAGGAAAGAGGAAAGAGAAAGAAAGAAAAAGTAGGAAAGATGAAAGAGAAAAAATTAAGAAAGAGAAAACATAGGTTTCAAACTGAGATTTTGTAACCAAAATAGCTTTTGGGAATTTTTTTTTGCTTGGACAAAACCTCGATTTTGAGATAAAACCTAGGTTTTGAAACCAAACCTAGGTTCTAGAATTGGTTTCCAAACAAACCCTTAATATAGAAGAGTTAGATGATTAAATTGCCATTGAACATAATCCCCTTGATTAAAAATATTGTAAATTTAAAATATAAATTGGATTGAGATCACATATCTAACATAAAATTCAATCTCCAACTTGTTCTTATATTAAGAACAAAAAATGGTATAAAAAAGACCCTTCTAGAATATAATTTTTTTGTCTTAACCAATGCACCTATATTAATTTATATCCTATATGAGGATTAAACTTATAATCTCACATTTTAAAAAGACTTTAAGATTAATCTAAATACTGTTTAAAAAATCAAAATAATAAATAAGCACAAAACTTATCTTCTACGAGATAAGGACTAAAGCTTCACATGAAAGAAAACCAACGTAATACAAGAGGAGATATATAAAGACTTGAATTTTAATACACACTATTTTATGTTCGCATGTCCTTGTTTCGTACGGCGGCTTTTTTTTTTTTTTTGTCTTTCCAAGTTTTCACCTACGGTTTGCACAATTTCAAGAGAGAATTACCCAAAGATGAGATATGTATAGAAAAATAATAATTATATATAAAACACAAAGGACTAAGGAAGAAAACATATTATAAAACAGGAGTAATATTAAACCATCGATTGTGTATATTTAAGCAGTCGTATATACACTTCCAACCAAAGCCAAGTCAGGGGGTGCAGATTTAAAGAAACTGAACACCGACGGACTTCCAGAAAATTAGGTATATATTAATACTATGTAATTTATTTTGAACCAACTCATTTGCTAATTTTGAACCCATTAAATTTTTGCTTAAATTCTTCTCAAAATATATTAAAAATAAGTCTCACTTATCTTTTAAAAAAATAGTTTGCACCCCCTGAACCAGGGTCCTGAGTCCGCGACTGCTCATGAACAACGTCAACGCACACCTGCATAAAATAAAATTGCAGAAAAGTCTTCTATGGTAAAATTTATTGTTTAAAAGCACATGAAATTTGTTCAAGTGTGGTTTACCTTAGGTGGAAGCAATTCTCTAGATGTATCCGATCTATCTTTAATTATGTATAAAATGAAAGACATTTCAGACGGTTATAGATACATGGCATACCGCAGCTGAAGAAAAGTTGTACATGTTCAAAAACATGGGTCCTTAGATGCCTCTAGGTAATAAACTTTGGTAAATTGTATATAATTGCATATAACTCCTTTTACCATTTTGAAGTTTAAATTTAACCCCTTTGACTTTTTAATTTTTTTTAAATCAAACCCTATGCTGTTAAGTTTTCTTTCTTCTGTTAAGTTACTGACATAAACTGCCACATCAGTGAGGATGACTCGGCATCTGACCCATGATTCATAAGGGTTCTGTTTGTACATTAAAACCTCAAGAAAATTAAATTCAAATTTGTTAAAGTAACATGGATATATACGCAATTACGTGATTTTTTATATATTATAACTTAATTTCTTTTAATTCATATAAAATACTTACGTGGCAATTTTCAGGAGCAACTTAACTGAAAAAAATTAACTAACGGCAAGGGGTTTTAATGGCATTAAGTGTACGTATAGAGGAAAAAAAGATGAAACAAAGCAATGGGCGGCTAGAATAATGAGAAGCAGAAAAATTAAGAAGTTTAGATATGATTGGACCGCCAAGAAAAGAGTAAAACGACAATAGGTATCTGTTGAAACGAAGGTGACGTAGGAAATTTCCCAAATTTAGGAACACACCAAGACTCAAAGCAAGTTAAGTCCCATAAGGCATCTTCAGGTGCGTGTATTTGTGTGATATGTCACACAACACCTTATACGTACGCCATCACTAGCTTCTCTCTCTCTTTTTTTATTTCTATCATCACATTAATCAAACGATGTGACGTGAAACTATGGTTCTGGTTTGAATGTCAGAAGCTAAACAATTTCATTACTAACCTTGCCATCATTTTCTCAACTCAGAAGTATGATTTATAAATAGTTTTAGATAATGGATTTTCTTGTGTTTCTTTTTTGTTGAAAAAAAAATTTAGGTAAAGGGTTTTGGTTGAGTCCAAGTTAAACGTAGGACGCTGGCTCAGAATTCTGCGCTCGGCTGGAAACACTAGTTTTTCGCCTTTTAACACATGTTAAGATGCCTTCATAAATGATATTAGGGAGAATCAAATCCTCTCCCTCTTGGTGAGAGTGGACGATCCTTATTGCTAAACTGAGAGACGATGGGCCTTTATAACCCATGCTCAGCATTGTAAGAATCTGGAATTATGGGATGCCTCTCCCAGTACCGTGACGAGGGAATGGAACCCGGGCTCGATGGCTAATGGCTCTTTTTTTTTTTTTTGAAAACTTAAATATGTATATTGTGCCTGAGTCTGTGCGTGCTTGTGTACGTGTGAGAGATTTGTGTTCATATCCATACAAGAGAGCTTAGCTAGCATACAATGTAGCACATAACTTGTGGAAGGGTGTGTTCACATTGTGTGCTATTCATAGATATATGAACAAAAGGATTAATGAATGTATGAAAGAGAGAGTAAAAGCCAAAGGGATCTTGTCGTGAAAGCAAGAATGGCTTTGTTATTTTGGGCAAATAATTTCACAAAAGAAACGCACCACTCACCGTGTGCGCGTATACATACATACATACCTACGTAAACGAGTTTAACTTTGTCTGCGTCTCTGATTCATCCTCCAGCTTGCGTTTTCCTTCCACCCGGGTCGGCAAATTTAAGCCTTTTTCGTCGATATATATATACACACACACATTTGTGCTTGTTACGATCACTCTTTAGGGTTCATCATAAACAGTTTCAGAACAAGAAGAAGAGGGGAGAGAGAGAGAGACAATGTCGAGCATGGAGTTGAGGCAAGCTTTGGCGGGGCTTCTCACTCTCTCAATGTTCATAATGTTGGGTAACATGGTCAAGAAAGACCATTTCGATCCATACTTTTCTGTAAGTCTCTCTCACATTTTGCTGTTACTCTAATTTGCTTTACATGCATATGAAGATAAGCCATGTGTGTGTATGGTTAGCTCTTGATTAGGGAATAATTCAAATAATCTTCGGTTAATCTTCTTTATCTGTTTGGAAGAGAGAGAGAGTTGCTGTTTTAGGACTTAATATTACACTTTTTAAATTTCATTAGCAACAAAAAAAATGTCTGCCACAAACAAGAAAAAAAAATTGGCCAGCAACATGCATTACTATATATTCAGTGTGCTGATCTTCTTGCGAAGGAGGCTCGGCCTCGGAATCTCTTAGAAGGCATGAGCATTCTACAAAATCCTTCCTCCGAGCGCTTTACTCGGTTGAGGGCGGACTTGATGTAGTTTGTACTTGATGTTCTGTTTTGATTGCTGCTTTCAAGATTTGGTCTTGCCATCTTTATTCAAAAAAGAAGCAGCAGCAGCAGCAAGCCTATCTTTAGGCTGACTTGTTCTTATATTCAGAAT
Source organism: Vachellia pachyceras (assembly GCA_025593235.1). Lineage (NCBI taxonomy): Eukaryota > Viridiplantae > Streptophyta > Magnoliopsida > Fabales > Fabaceae > Vachellia > Vachellia pachyceras. Next base: position 8,312 of record JANTPZ010012801.1, read on the forward strand.
AGTTGTTTTGATTTTTTTAAAAAAATATATGATAGTTTATAAAAATAATTAAAATAACATTTAAATAAAAAAGTTTAGGTAAGTTGGGTTGTTGGGGCTCATAAGAGTCGGGCAGGCCTCTAAGCTAAGAGAACATTTACACATGTATTTACAGATCGTTCATCAACAAAATTCTTACATCGACAACGAGATTTAAACTCCCAATTTTATGGACCGTAACTTAATTCCTTTTCAACTGGATTAATCTTCGTTGGTAATATGTTCGTGAATTCTCCATGTCACATTGAGCTGACAATTTCTAATCCATCCAGAAGTACAAGGCGATTCAACCCATTCCATTTTAGTTTGTAACTCAGTAACACGCCAACCCATTTTTGACAGATTGACCAGTTTTTTCACATCCATATCTCCATACTCATCCTCACAATAGGGATCATGGCCTGCATGGGATTGGTATTGTGAGGTGGAGCATGGTGCTTACTTGCAACAGAGAATTCTCATGGGTGGATTAAACTTTGTGTCGCCGTCAACAATTAAGTATGAGGATTAGAGGACATGTGTATGATTATGAATTTCAAATATATACAAATGCATACGTATATTATATAATATTTCATAATATATATTGGAAATGGAAGTAAATGAACTAATAAAAGGTATTGCTTGATGATTACTGGTGGGAATCAGGTTGAGGCAACACCGTCAAGTTCTGGAACTGTATTAGTCACTGGACAAAGCCTAGCCACTGTTTCACACCTCAGCAAAGAGGTTTCTAAACAAACTGGTGAACCCCTCAAGCCATGCTGGAACCCTCCTTTGCTCAGTAAGCTTCTCTAATTCTCAGATATTTCTCCATTTTTGCATTAATGTTCAAGTTTTATATGTGCGCGCGCGCCATTTGTCTTTTGACCAAGCTGCAGAAGAATCAGAGCAGTCTAAAGGCTTCATCACATTCTCCTTAACAAATGGGCCTGAGTATCATCTCTCACAGGTTCTATTCTTGCAAAGTTTGTTGAATTTGTTTATGCCTTTTTTGGGAAAAATCATTTGAAAATCCTAGTTTGGAAATTTTATTAATTAGAAAGGTTTGATATGTTTTGTACACTAAGAGTAGTGATACTTCAGGTACTAGTACTCAAATTCACTCCCTTCAAACCAGTAAAATTTTCAAACAAGGATTTTTCACCGATTCCCCTATTTTTTTTCCTGCTCCTGGGGCTCATCATTTTCTTGGATGTTTTTTGTATAGATTGCTGATGCAGTAGTGGTAGCCACATACCTGGGTGCTACTCTTGTTCTTCCTGATATCAGAAGCAGCAAGCAAGGATATAGAATGTGAGTAATTATACACAGTGAGAAAAAGAACAAGAACAATGAAATGAAATGTCTTGGATAATTGTATTTGCTAGATTCCATGTAATAATTGAAATTATTCATGCACAGTATCTTTCAGTAATTAAACCATGAAATTTTCTAATTCTGACTGCAGTTACTGATTCTGAATTAAAAATTTAGGAACTTTGGAGATATCTATGATGTTCAGAAATTCTACTGATTCTGAATTAAAAATTTAGGAACTTTGGAGATATCTATGATGTTCAGAAATTCTTAGACAGCTTAAATGGAATAGTGAAGGTGACAAGGACTCAGCCTCCACAAGCATCCAATGGAAACCTACCAACTGTGAAGGTCCCAAACATGGTCACAGAAGGCTACATTGAGAGGATAGTGAAGCCAATCTACCAAACAAGAGGAACTTTAAGGATTGAATCAAACTTCCCCTATTCATTATTAATCAACTCAACAATAATGGATTCTACTTCAGACAAGAACAAGAAGAAGAGCAAGAACTTGATGAACCCAGTTGCATGTAAGGCCATGTTTGGATCTCTTCAGCTTCAACCTGAGGTACAGCAAGTTGTGACCTCCATGGTTCAAAAACTCAGAGCTTGGAGCCAGAACTTGAATGGCAAGTTCGTAGCAGTGGATTTGAAGACTGATATGTGCAATGGTCAAAGAGGAAGGAAGAGTTGTTATAATGCAGAGGAAGTGGGTGAGTTTCTGAAGAAGCTAGGGTTCATTCAAGAGACTGTGGTTTATGTGACTCAACCAAGATGGCATTCTGATCTCGATTTACTTAAAGATATTTTCCCAAACACATATACTAAGGTATTTTTCTATCACTTCCACTTCCACACTCAAACTCCTTTTTTTTTTTTTTCCTCCTTCTATTGTTGTTCAAGGGGATTAGAAATAGTCTCTCTCCTTGTGGGGATAAGACTGTGTATGTTTATCTCTCCCCAAACCACACCTGGTGGAGGATTGGACTAAGCATGATAGTTTTAGGCCCAATTATATAACAAATGAGTTTAAATTTTAGGAAAAATTGCTTGAAAGTCCCCCAATTCCAAAATTTACTATCTAAAAGCATCTAAGGACTTAAATCTTTAAGCAGATGTAACTCTTCTTTAGTTGTACACAAAATATATTTTTAACAATGTGCAAATACTTTCTATTTTAAGCATAGCTGAAGAAGAGTTGCATCTCCTAAAGATAGATTGCACATGGGTCCTCAAATTTCAAGTAGTTCTTATCAATAAATTTTAAAATAGGGGATTTTTATTTTTTTTTTTACTAATTTCCATGCATTCTATGTTATCTATTAAGGTTATGCAATTCTGATGTCAAACCATGGAACAAAATTACTGTCTTCTTTTACTATATGCATTGATATGTTCATTTTCAATTATTCAAAACCTGATAAAAGTGTAATTATTGTGTCAAAAGATGTCCTTTATTTATGAGTCATTGATATGACCTTAAATTATAGGCTTCAATTAAAAAAAACTAATGTGGATATATTTTGGTTGCCAAATACTACAGGAAAGCATAATCCCAGAAGACAAGAGTGGAAAATTTCTGAACTCAGAAATAAGTG
>JANTPZ010012805.1:0-11375 GCA_025593235.1 Vachellia pachyceras
GCGAGGGACTTTGGGTTGGTGGGAGGAAAAAGGAAGGCTTTTTAAGGATGGGGAGGAGGTCGGACGGAATAGGTCCAAGTGGAACCGTCGTTGTTAACAACTTTTGGTGTCTCAGTCACGGCAACGAGAGAGAGAGAGAGAGAGAGAGAGAGAGAGAGTTGGGTTAATTATTAGAAAATTTGGAAAAAGCAGTGTGTTTCAATTTGGGCAAGCACGCTGGTTGGGTGGGAGATATTTGGGTCCGTACTATATTCTTGGTTTGTGTACGTGATATTCCGGTCACCCCCCCTTCCCTATTACTATTATTTTCTTATTCATCTCTTCCCCAACTTCACTTCACCATTCATTGGCCCCAAAGTGCCCCTCGTTTCATTTCTTTTTTTTTTTTTAAATTACTTTTCCCATTGATGTGATGTGATGTGACTCCAACAAAATGGATCCGTTTGGAAATGCGGTGGATAAGTACTTTTAATCAAGTCGAAGTAAATATGTGAAGAAGATTATCTGATTTTACAAAAAATGATTGTTGAACGTGCTTTTGAGACTTCTTAACGGATTGCCAAACAGTTCCCATATCTATTACCATACCCCGGTCTCGCTGTCTATTTGTTAGGCAGGAGCCTACGGCGGGTTTGGATCGAAGTAACTTTAATAGAATGATTTTTTAAAAGAAATTTTGGATTAAGATTAGAAGATTTGATGTGATTTGTATTTAAGTAAATGTTAGAGAAGTAAATTTTTGTAAAAAAAAATAATTCTCCGGATAAATAATTGAGAAGTAAATTTTGGTGTAAATTTACTTAAAAGGATATAAATTTCATTTCTCACCGTAGACTAACAATTTAATAAGATGTAATCTTTTTAACTCTAAATGGATGAATTTTACAAAATAATCTTAGTTTCTAAAATAATAATTAAAAATTGTGTCGTAAAGTTGCTTTCATGCAATTATGGGATATAGAAAAAATTCCATTCATCTCACCCCTAAACAAACCCTAAAACAAGATGCAGTCTTTCTAGCTCTAAAGGAATGGATTTTAAAAAATAATCTTGATTTCTTGAGTCTTCGTAAAAATTTAGTCATAGAGGTTGTTGATACAAAATGCTAAGACGGTGAAAAATCTTCATTTTTTACTCTAAACTAAACTTAAAATAAAATATGATTTATATGAATTTTAAAAAATTGATTTAATGATGGTGTTTGAAATGGTTTTATTTTAACTTGAATACATCATTAATAAAAATGAATTCGCAGACAAACACTAAAATGAATTGATAGGGTAATATACACACGTATATAAAAAAAACAAGCACACTCTTTTGTGTTTAATGAATGCCCCTCCTATTATGCTACCGCTATGATGTGCACGTCCAGCCACTCGAAGGTATTCTGATAGAATTCAACCTTACAAACCTGGATGCCATTTTTGGGCAAGCCAAAACTTCATTACAACATGTACGTATGACTTGGTATCTTTAGAATATTTATAAGTAGCATTAAATTGTAAATTAATTCAGAGAAAAAAAAATAAATGAAATAAAAAATTATATGCTAAAGTATACTTTTAGTCATTTATGTTTGCGTCAGATTTCATTTTAGTTATTTGAGTTTAAAAAGTGCATTTTCAGTCCCTCAAATTTAACGCCGTTAATTTCTTTTAACGAAAAATGTTGACTCATCAAATTTAATCGATAATTGTACAATAAAACGTTGACAAAGCATACTCACATTTTAATTATAATTTAATAATATAATAAATTTAATTTTTTAAATTGTGTAAAATAAACAAGTATATAAAATAACATCGTTAAGTTTGATAAGTCATCAATTTCCATTAAGAGAGACTAACAACGTTAAATTTGAGGGACTAAAAATGCACTTTTAAAACTTAAAGGACTAAAATGAAACCTGACACAAACATAAAGAGTTAAAAATATACTTTAGCCAAAATTATATTACATTTATGATTCAAAATTCACTCTCAAAATTAAATGAAATGGTGAATGAAATGACTTTGTGCATGTTTTGGAAGACTCTTTCCAATGCTACACCTAAGTTAAGAAAAAATCTTGAAACCCGTAAAAAGTATCTTATGATCCGTAAAATCATTTCGAAATCCATAAACTTATTTCTCTTAACGGATTTTCAAACACACAAATTTGGAAGCATAGCATAGCCAGTGGCTAGATTGGTGGAGAATGGAGTTTATTTCTAGGTTAAAGTATACTTTTAGTTCTTTATATTTGTGTCAGGTTTCATTTTAATCCTTTAAGTTTAAAAAATACACTTTTAGTCCCTCAAACTTAACGCCGTTAGTTTCTCTTAACGGAAATTATTGATTCATCAAATTTAATTGATGACTGTACGATAAAACGTTGACAAAACATGCTCAAATTTTAATTTCAATTTAATAATATAATAAATTTAATTTTTTAAATTATGTAAAATAAAAAAAAGATTTAAAATAACAGCGTTAAGTTTGATGGGTCAGCAATTTCCGTCAAGAGAAACTAACAGCGTTAAGTTTAAGGGACTGAAAGTGTACTTTTTAAACGTAAATGACTAAATTGAAACTTGATGCAAACATAAAGAACTAAAAGTATACTTTAACCTTATTTCTATTACCTTGTCTTAACATTTTGTGTTTGTTTGAGAAACTATTAAGAGAAATTTACAAATTCTAAGATAAGTACGTGAGAATGCGTGACATTTCAAAACTCTAAAATACAAGGAGGGTGCGATGAACGGTGCTTGTTTGGGAACACCGTTTTCTAAACGGTGTACATAAGCCAAGACAAAACATCTCGAAATCTGTAAAAATTATCTCGAAATTCATTAAAACCATCTCAAAATCCATAAAACCATATTGAAATCCGCAAAATACTTTAAAATTTATAAACTCATTTATCCTAACGGACTTCTGAAAATACAGTGGCATTCCCACGCAAATGACTAAAATATCAGCACTGATCCTGTCTGACTTGGGGGGCAAATGAGTAAAGTGATCGATCCCTTGGTCAAACACGTTCACACCATTTGATGTTGACTTTCCGGCTGTTATCAATCAACACCGTACGATTATGTTAGGCTTGGAGCGCGCACGTGCCATCAAATTACACCTGCTTTCTTACTTCTTATTGGAGGACCCCATCCAGCCATAAGGCATAAGCTCTCATTTGAACAGAGCCACGAAATAAGGGGTAAAAAACCACTGCATTTGCAAGTCAGTATTAAACATTAATTATTTTATATTTACCAATATCCCTCTATATGAGTACTTTCATGAAACATGGGTCACTCCACTTGATTCATTACAGGAGCAGAGCAAAGAAAGTTGGCAATGGCCACCATTTCTGAATCATTTTGTGATATGTATGCCTGTTTTCTATGCCGTGTTGAGTGATTCTCTGAGCAAGCAAACTTGGACCTTGTCTCCTACTCGAATGTCATGTTTGAAACACTGCGCAATTGCAATCATAACTGTCGTGTCCACAGAACAGGGTTTCATACGAACAGAGGGTGAGGAATCATATGCTTTTGAACCTCGCAGAACTTCTTAATTTGCAGGTTCCAGATCAGTTTAAAGTGGCACTTCTTCGTCCACTGTACATGAATGGGAAACAAATTAGACAAAAGACCCATTTCGCTAATCCCAAGTTTCAATTAAAATTTGTGAAAAGATCTTCTATTTCTTTGTAAGTTTCCAGATACAAATACTCAAATGGCGAATTTCTTAAAACCAACTTGTTACGAGCTAAACTTAAGATGCATTTCGTCAGGGTCAAATCAGGTAATAACAAGTCAGGGTTATTATTGTATTTCCATTAAATTTTAATATCCTTGCTTGGTTTACTAGATCTAATACGGGATTAGGCAATTTGGACACCCTTATTTGTCATTTTCCATGTTTTAATGGTTTTTCCTATTATTCTCCCTTTTTTATACTTCTGTTTAGTACTAGAAAACCGGACTAGCCTCTGGATTGTGGACCAACCTGGACGGATGGGAAAACACAACCCAAGTCCACCATTTATTTACTTATTTTAATATAATATATATTATAAAAATTTTAATAAACATATAAACATTTATAAAAATAAAGTTATTGGACTCTAAAAAACATTTTTGGAATAAACCTTCATACATTATCTAACAATTATAATATATTTAATAAATTTTATGTATTTTAATTTTAAACATTTTTAAGAAATTTTTATTTTTGATATATAAATAACAATAAAATTGAAATAAATATATATAATTATATGTTGCGTGATTCACAAAAAGTTTTACATTTTAAAAAAATTTACTTTAAAAATTAGTTTTTTAAAAAACAATTAAAGGTGGCATGATAGGCTAAATCGTGTGAACCTATGCTACTCACATCTTGGCCCAGCTCAAACCCACGGGCTAAAGGGTTCAACCTGCTTTAATGGCTCCAATTATGTTGTTGAATACTCTATCAAAAAAAATTATGTTGTTGAATAAGATAGATTATAATCGACGTGCACAATTGAAAAAATTTTGAAAAAATAATTTTATAATTTACAAGATAAATATATGAACGAGATTATTTTATTTTTAAAAAAAATACTGTTCAATTTACGTTTGGAGAGTTCACATACCCTTCCAAACATGTCCAATATCATTGGTGTATGCAGATGTATGAGACTCTAAGCTACATAAATAATACTATTAAACAATTTCAAGAGTATATATACAGTAAAGAGAAGCCAATATAATTATGCAAGCAATCATTGCAATCCTCGCATAGGATAAGAAACCTTGCCCAGTGATTAAAAAAAAATAATTCCGGTTCTTCATAGAAAACTCAATCTAATACGATTATGATAATCAGATACAAATTTCACTTTGCAAGTTGCAATCTACACCCGCCTCAGCTGCACGGCGGGGCTTGTTTTTCCGCCTGCTTCCATTTTGCCGGAATCCAGCAGGCTTTTTTGAATCATCATCATCATCAGGATTTCGTTTTGTTCTGATGGCATCCTCCTGCTTCGCAGGATCTATCTTTTCTTTATCCAGAACAGGCCTTTTCCTTTTTCTCGTATTCTCAGTGCTGGAATTTTTACCCTTCATGTTCACCACTCCGTCTTCTATATTTCCTGATGCTTCTTCTGCTTCTTCGATTTCATCCTTCAGCGACTTTTGTTGTATTCCACTTCGCCTGCGAGCAGAATCTTTGTCCTCTTTATTATTTCCAAGTTCTTCCCGTTTAACAATAACAGATTGCTTCTTCCCTCTTCCTCTGCCTTTACCCATAGTGAAAAGGAACTTGCTGATGAAACCTGCTGATCAGCTCTTAAAGAAATCTGCCAAAGGTAAAATAGTTGCACTTAAACGTGCACGTGTATTGTGTAGGTCAAGCAAATGAATGGCAATGAAAGATGTCACAGCAATTCAAAAGGGTCGTGATAAGATAGTTCTGAGCACACTTCATCTTTTAGTAATAATCTGCGCACCTCCACCCTCTCACTGGCAATTCCTCATCAGTATGTACTGTTTAAGTCAGTTCTCTGTGCATATCAAATCAGCGCTACTAAGGAAAGATGTGATGAATCAAGTGGTACGCAGCACAGGTAATTATTTCTCCCCACTACTCTTCCCATAAAGGAACAGGTAATTAAACAACACGTCAGTTAAAACACTGAAGTGAGCTAACAGCAATAACTTAGATATAGGACATAGCTGAGCTTTACAAATAAAAGGAAAGAGGGATGAGAAGGACATGGAAACTTGACCATTTAGCAAAACTACTGAATATAATGTAAGGTAAAGGAAGAAAGAGAGTAACCCAAGCTCACTGAGCACATGAGCACACAAAAAATATAGAAATATTCTAATCATTCTTGTTTCTTGTCTCTTTTTGGTGATTCGGAAACAACATTCACAGAAAGCATTTTAATCGCATCACAAATCCCTTCGAAGTTATAAGCAACCAATCCACGGAATAGGGGATCTCCATTTCACCTGGCCAGAGCCTCTCAAGGGAGTGACAAGGTGCTGAATTGGCCGGCATATCTTGTTTAATATCACTCTCCTCAGAAGCCATTGGAACTCGTCTATTCACGCAAATCCACTTAATAACCAAACAATAACCTGAATCCCATTACGCATTAACGGCAGAAATGGTGCTCACTTCATTTAGGCAAGGGTGCTAGAAAATCCATTGGGAGAATAATTTTATATAAGTTGAGGTAAGTTTGTGCGAGAAATTTTGTTTCGACTTGCACAAACTTGATTTTAAAAACATGCGCTTTAATTTAATATGGATTTACCCAGATTACTAATATTCATATCCAGAGCAAAGAAGAGGACGTAACTGTAAATAAACATAGCGTCAGTTTCGTTAAGATTTATGATAAATGAAATTGTAACCAAATCCAACCCCGATCTACCTTATTAAACACCCTAATTTCCACTGATCCCGATCCATTAAAACTCTGCGACAAAGTAAGTTTGAAGATTTATACAGCTCCTTGCTAAGTTTCATAAACTGAAAAGATGATGGGGTTTAAAAGAAATTGAGAAGAAAAGAAAAGAAACAGCACATTTAATAAGATTTATTAGAGATGAATAAAGCAAGAGAAACCAAGGGAATTGAGGCTCACCTTGTATAGTTTATTTAGGTTCTGCATCTGAAAAGCGAGGATGGCCCATTCTTATAAAATCAGATAACACAAAATCCAGAAACTGAGAGGCCTGCAGGTGCAGACGGTAACGTATAACAGAGTCGATGAAGGGGTAGAAAAAAATTAGAGATGACCAAGAGGCAGATCAGAAAGGGATGTGATGCATAAATGTAAGAGATAGAGAAGCTCCTGCGTGGGTGAAGGAAGCGGGCAGTGAGAAAAGAGGAAAAGAAGAGTCAATGGAAAGCAATGAATTGGAGGCAGTAGGAAGGAAAAGGGTGGACAGAAAGTATCGGCATTAAACAAAACAAAACAAAATTTGTTGAGGGGTCGGTATGCTCAAGTAGAGAGATGACACCGTAGCATCTAAAACTTCCTCAAGTAAATGATAATAATTTGTAATTTTTTCCTTAATTATAAAAAATGTTACTATTTATCTAACAATAAAATAATTAATATACCGCGCGTACGTGTGTATAAATATTAAGATGAAAACGAAATTTCGGACACAATTCTAGTCCGTTAAGATAAACATGGAAAATGAAGGAAACTACAGTAGATTTACAATCATACTCACTTTGAATAAAATTACGATTTGAAGAATCACGCTAAAATTTCAGGCAAATGCTAGCATGTGAACAATTGATCGGGAGTCAAACACTTTTGCCTCAGTAATGTCTAGTTACCGCCAAACGTTACTGAGAGAGCCTAATCTTCAATCGGCCAACTCGTAAATAGTTACCCAAGTTAACTAGAGGGAGAAAATGCGTTTCTGAACTGATCAGGTTGTTGGAGAGAAACCAGAATATGGATATCAAGTCTAGATCATTAACATGTCGAAAGAATTAAAGTGTTAGCTCTGACAAAAAAATTTATTCTTCAAATCCTGCCAAACTTTAGGGCCACTTGGATGGCGATTTACATACTGTTCTACGAACATGTTCTCCGTGCAGGAAATTACAGTGCTTAAAGAAAGATTGGGATCAGCACATCCCTGGTCTACAAGCCACTTGTACAGTGAGAACCTAAGCTGGACTCTCTCAGTTCTGTAGCAAAGAAAAGATGGGAAGTTTATTAAAGATGATATGGGATATCCTAGTTCATTTACAAGATAGTTAATTTTCAGGTTGAGTACACCTGTTCTGAGGTTAAGAATATGAGGGGAAACTTTAACCATTTCCCGCACATCTTGAGGATCCAAGCCAGCTTGAACAATACAGTCGAACCTCTCTTGGAGTTCTGCTCCCTTGCCTCTAAATACCTTAAATGCTTCTTTCATCTCTTTAGAGTCCTCATCATACCCCAGGTTCAACAAGAACTTTGTCTTCCGCAGGCGGGATATTTTCTCTTCGTCGGTGCCAGGCAAAGGTTCGACTCTTCTTCCAAATTCCCAATTCTTCAATTCTAGCGGATTATCCTGTATGAGCATCCGAAGTCGCTTCTTCCCAACATTCAAGTTAGAAAGTAAGCTATTGGTTTTCTTCAAAGTGAATGAACCCAACACTAAGGAGTGAGAACGGAAAATCTTCCCAATCTCAGCAGCCTCCATTTCAAGTTCACTTAAGAATAGAAAACAATGCCTCAAATTTGAAAGGAATTTGCTCACTTTTGTCGGTGGAAAATTTACAAACATGAGGGATATTTGATCCACTGACAATCCAAATTTCAGTAGGAAGCCAATAAGGGAGAGTGCGCTAGTACCTCCCGATCCCTCAAAGAGAAAGTCAGGGTGCTGGTTGATTATGTCGGTTAACTGTTGATCAGTCAAAACCCTGCCAAAAAAGCACAAGAGCCTAAGCATCTGGCTCCAATTACAAGAAGCGCCATCCAATAAATGTCCCTCTATCCAATTAATATCCTTAACATAATGCCTTAGCTTCTCTATAACCTGGACAAAATCAGGGTTACCATCTCCAACCAAAAGGTACGGGCTAGAAGCAAAAACTTTTAGCAGAGTATGTTGGCAAAGACCCAATCTTTCATAAGCTCGAAGCTTTGATGGTAAAACCCCATAATCATATCGAAAAACTTCAGTTGCTTCCATATATATCTCTCCCATCTTATTACGAGGAATCCCATAGTTACAAAGAGTGTGATAATTCCCCAGCAACAGTTTGTCATCACTCAAAAAAATCATATTTTTCGGTAAAACAGGTGCATATTCAGATGGTTTTAAACCGATGCTTTCGAAGAAGGGCTCAAATTCATTGATGGGATGATAACGCAGATACCTGGAAATTGATCGCCCAATGTTCCCCATCCCCGTTATGCCTACTTTCTTCAGAAGCTCCTCAAGAAAGTAAGGCGAGTTTCTACTCATATTATCCGCATCCAGGAAAGGAATGCTTCTAGTAGAATGCAGATACTCCAGCAATGCAACTTTGACTTCCTTTAGGGCTTGCTTAATGGTGAGACCGACGGCAGTCAGAGCCGCTTCAAGATCTTCACAACGGGCAGCTGGAACCGCTCTTTCAGCTCTGAATAGTCTAGGGTTCTGAGCAATAAACCCAACTGGGTTTTCTGACGACCTGAGAAAAAAATCAGGAGGAGGCAGTTGGCGAGTAGATTTCAATCTAAGTTTCCGCAACCGCAAGTGGATCATCGCCACTTCTGAGAGTTAGTGCGGGCAGGAAGAAGAGCCAAAACCCAAAACAGCCTTTGTGTCAAGTAAAGCTGCGAGAGTGGAGATAGCCGGGATGGGAGATATCAAATATCAGGGACAGGCAATGGGCGAGTTGGCAAGGCTACTACCAACATTCCTCAGGGTGAGGATTCGAACTCTGGGGAGTGACAGCCGCGATAATTAACGCAGCCTTAAAGAGGTTGTCCCATCGGTACCTCGCTACCACCGTAAGGTCTCCTCGCGGGGGGTCCGGATTAGTCTGGAGCGGACAATGAACCCAGGATACCCCAGGATACCGGATGGTTTATACCAAAAAAAATATTAGGGACGACGTCGTCGTTTGGGCGAGGCTCGGGATAGGGGAGCCTCGTAGATAATCAGGGGGGGATGGGGAACCAAATGGAGGCTCCGATCTCCCCCTGGTTCGTCCATTTGGGCACAAAGTTCAAATAAAATGGACCGGAGATTACCCGCCGTTTTTGAGTCACTTGGACTAACGAGGCCCGGCCCATCACTAATATGGGCCATTAATTACGCACCATGGTCGCGTTATTAATTAACACCGTACATTTTACCCAAAAAAATTAACACCGTACATTATTAAAAATAAAATAGATATGCAGAAATTATGATAAACTTACATGATTCTTTGCCATTTTTATCCATCAATCCTTCCAACCAATTAACCTCGTAGGAAATAAGACATTTTGTGTATGTTTGAAAATCATGTTTGAACAAGTCAAGACAAGATTACTCTCACGAAGTTACCTCGATTTGTATGAAATCATTTTCCCCACAAATTCCTAAACACACGCTTTCACTTTGAAACCAACCACCCTTGGAACTGAAAACTCTTCCCATTGCTTTATGCGTCATTTATTTTGTCAATGTCCTTCCTCACCAGGGGCGGACCTGCTTGTATTCCAATCAGTTCAGTCACATCCTTAACTTCCAAAAAATTATGTATATAAAAGTACTATATGATCTATTTTGTATCTACTCATTTGATAATTTTGAACTCACCAAATTTTTGCTCAAATTCTTCTTAAAAGATATTAAGAATGAGTCTCACTTATCTTCTCAAAAAATAGTTTACACCCCCAGTGGCGGACTCAGGACCCTGACTCAGGGGGTGCAAACTATTTTTTGAAAAGATAAGTAAGACTTATTATTAATATCTTTTAAAAAGAATTTGAGTAAAAATTCAGTGGGTTCAAAATTAGCAAATGAGTGGGTGCAAAATAAATCACATAATACTAATATATACCTAATTTTCTGAAAATCAAGGGGTGCAGCTGCATCCGCTAAGAATCACACAGGTCCGCCCCTGTACACCCCTGAGTCAGGGTATTGATTCCGCCACTGCTCATCAGTGACATAAAAAGCCCTACCTACAGCGCGCTTGATTACTCCAAAGACCTAACAGATATGCCCAAACTAGGCTTTTCAAAGGGCCGTAGAAAATGGTTGAAGAAGATGAATAATTTAATTGATCTTGGCTCATACCATCTCAACATGCAGATGGTTTAGAAATAGCTTCTTCAAAAGATGAAGCTCCAAAAAGAGGAAATGGCTAAACGATGCCCCTCATGGGGACGTTTAGTTTTTTAAAATTCAAGCCCCGGCCAGACAGCAAAAGCTTCTTTCTTTCAATTCTTTTCTTTCCATCTTTTGTTTCTTTTTGGGACAAAAGTAAAACGTGCTATTTAATAAATGATCACAAGATGAGGATTCCTGTTTAAAGTAACGACTTGTACATAAATGAGACATTCAATTCTTCAAGGGCAGGCAAATACATGCCCTCCCTCACCACCGTCCACAACAAAAGACACAATATATACTATTCACAGATTCCTTTTCCACCGAGAAAATCTTTTTAGAAACTTGGGGATTATTTAACCTACAAATAGGGAATTGCCCTGTTGCTATGCTTAAGAGAATCACGCATCTCATCGCTTTCCTGATATTTTGGAAACAGAATATAACTGCAGCTTGGATCTCAGCTAACTCCAAATGCTCTGCTACTTGCTGGTGTCATTGACAATTTGACATGTTTCTTAAGCAATATGAGAGTGTAGTACAAGAATTCTGGTTTCCAAAG
>JANTPZ010012813.1:0-11789 GCA_025593235.1 Vachellia pachyceras
TTCTCCGCCGCCGGCGCCACCTCGTTCCATGCATGACCTTCATCAACCACCTTTCTGGATGACCTCATCGACGAAGACGACCTCAACGAACCCCAGTCGTCGCCGGCCCACTCCATCGATGACAACGACCCCTTTCTGCAACAGTTTCCCATACTTACTATATATATATGTATGTATGTATATATCTTACTGAAGCCGAACGATGAGAAGATCGATCTGGGTGTGTGTATTTGTGTATATATTATTGAATATATGAAATTTTGGAATGAGAGGAGGTAAGGTTTAGGTATTTATAAGCAGAGAAGAGGATGAAGATACGAAGGTGGGCTTTGTTGACAAAAGACGTAGTGAGATGCCGTGTAGGACTCAGATTTAATGACATACAATAATCAATAAGGGGAGAAAGTTAGTGAGATGGGGGTGGGGTATACGATTGATTTGGTCTTTAATTTGTGAGTGTGAAAATTTGAGGGTAAATCAGTGGTCCGTTTGGTAAAGCGGTAGAGAAGTACTTATGGGCTTATTCACACAAGTCGAGGCAAATATGTGAAGGAGATTGTCTCGTTTTGCGGAAAAACACTGTTGAACGTGCTTATGGGTATAAGTAACGATTTGCCAAACAAACACAGTATCATCTTTGGGAGGTGTGAGAAAGTGAAGTGTGAACACAGATCTTGAGGAATCTTGGACTTACCAATTGTGAAGTAATTACCTTGTTTAGTTAGCAACTTTGTATTGTATGTAATACTAGAATCCAATTCATTCTAACTCATCAATTAGTTGCACGTGTTGTTCCTACTTCTTTAGCAGCCACCTTGTCAAGATTTACACGCATTACTCTTTTACTAGTAAAAGTCTTTTACCAGGAATTCATTACCAGGAAAATGTCTTTTAACGACAGAAGAATTCATCGCTAAATGGCTATTTTTCATCAGAAAATTTCTATTTAGCGACGAAAAATATTAGCTACCTTTATTTTAGTGACGGATTTTTCATCGCTAAATAGCATTTTTCTGATAGTAATTGTCAATAAGAAGCCGCTTCAATGTTTAAATGATGTTTTAGATTTGAACCGTACATAGACATGTTTGTATGCTCGTGTGGATTTAGTAATATGAATCCTAAGGCAACGCCATCCGTCATCTTTAAATGGAGTGTTAAGCTTAAGTTTAATGTTATCTGTGTTAGAGTTCAATTTTATAAAATAAAAAAAATAGTGATGTGGGAGATATATAGAATGTTAATTGTCCAATAAGGTAATAGGTAAAGTTAAAATGTCTGTTTCCGTTGGTATAAATCTATCTCAACGTTTTTTCTCTGCTTAATTAACCAATATTAATACCCAATTATTAGAAAAAGGTGCTGAGTGAATTGTAATTTTTTTTCTATATTTTGTTCAATGTATGCGGATACCTTCTTTATTTTTAAAAGACAATCTACCTGTTTGGGAACGCGATAGAGAAGTGCTTTTATGTAAATCGAGGTAAATATGTGAAGGAGATTATCTCGTTTTACGAAAAAATACGGTTTAACATGCATTTGACTTTTCCAATCGCTTTGACTAAAATGCCATTTACTTTTAACAATTGAAAACAGGGTATGCAAATTTCCTTTGACACGTTTTGTTAAAATTAGACATATAGTTGTAGTGTCCTACTCCTAGCCGAAGGGCTAGCTTAGATTTGGATTAATTGTAGACTGAATGAATCTGGTAATATTAGGTTCATGCCCTGTGGACATTATATTAATTGAGTAAATATTCATGATGAACCCCAATATATATTTTTCAAATGTACCATGTTTGTTTGCCTCCACTTTAAAAAAATGTTTTGTACGTACACTTCGTAACATAAAACTCATCCTCCTCGAATATTTATCTTTTGTACAGTATAAAGTTACCTGAAATAAACCAAATCAAACCAAACGGTTTGATAGTAAGATACTTTATTGAATCTGATAGTGAGAAAATATATAGCATGCATTTTTTTTGTAATATTTGATTTATTTTACACCTACTCATTTGCTAATTTTAAACCCACTAAATTTTTACTCAAATTCTTCCTAAAAGATATTAAAAATAAATCTCACTTTCTTCTCAAAAAATAGTTTACACCCCTGAGTCAAAGTCCTGAGTCCGTCGCTGATGATGATGATAACAGTATGAAGAACAACAAATGATTAAAATTTAATTAGAGTGTACAAGCTGGCCATATAGGTTTTCTTTTATTAAAAAAAAAAGTATGGTTGGATCTGTAATCCACTGTGTGTCGGTTTGGTAGTTGAACGCATATGCAAATATGTCTCACCCCAATCGACCCTTCCTGAAACTTCTTCTTGTCTCACATATGACACACACACACACATATGAATTAATTAATCAATATTAATAATTAATTGCTATATCTTTCAAGTAATTTGATGCATGTGGTCACCGACTCTGAGTTTCTCCCCTTTTATTTGTGTTCTGTGTGAATCCCAGCGAAGAACAGCCGATTAAGTATACTCTTTTATGATTTTGAAATGGTTTAGAATAACTAAGAAGTTTGATATCCAACCAATTAACTTCCTACTATCATACAAGAATTAGCAACACAGCAGTATAAAATTGGAACGATTATTAGTAATAACGCGTTATTTCTTCTATCAATGTGGAGAAAAAGTTCAGATTGTTCCACAAACATTCATTATGTTTTGAATATGTCTTGTGCTTAACTGGGTCTCTAATATAATTAATTTGGTTAGGTAATTGTGGAGCATATAGCTAGCTGGCTGAAGTTTTCCTTTAGAGTTGGTGGCACACTAATTTAATGATACGACTTATTCATGGGATTGCATCTCTATTCTCTAGTAATAATATAAATTCCACTTAAACACGAGTGAACTTGTAATTTAATTATATGTATACTCTATCTAACCACTTGTATTATATTATCTAACTAATAACGCTTTCAAGATTTTAACTTCGGAAGATCTAATTGCCTTAATTATGATCCTACCTATAAGCCACATTGGCCACCTCTAAAATATGTCTCAGGAGTTTTCAAGTTCAAGTTAATCTTGCACTACTAGAAAAACATCATTTAGCCACGGGAAAATCCATTGATAGACGGCTATTTTCGTCAAAAAATTTGCATTTAACGATAAAAAATATTAACGACCCTCATTTTAGCGATGGAAAATAACCATTTAGTAACGGATATCATTTTCCTGGTAATGTTGATATGATATTTATCCCTATGAAATGATTGAACTCAAATTGTCAAATTTTTCCCTTGGAATCCCCTTTTTCCCCACTAGACATCCAATGCTACTAACAACCGACTAATCATATTCATAGCAAAGTAGGCTCAAAACTCAAACATACGAGTAACCTGAAACAATTCTAGCTAGTCGGTTTGAGTGGTAAAATCGACATTTTTTTTTCCAATCCACATTTTTTAATATATATAATTGAATGTCATTACTTAAAACATAGATGTTACAAGGGATCTAATAGCACAGAAACTGATAGCTCACCCATCACCTTGGAGATGGGATTGCTCATAGAGACAAAAATTTTCTGCAATCCTATGAGATAACCTAGACATCTGGATAGAGGTGGAAATGTCCCTTCTTGAAGCATAGCACACAGTTAAATCAATTGCCAATGGAGGAGTCTAGCTTTATCCATTATAGCAAATGTTAAGAGATTTATAGCTTCGGTCCAATTAAACAATAATAAGATCTCTCTATAACCCTGCGACCAACATTGGTGTAAGCCATGAACATATATAACCTAAAATGTCGGCAACTGCTGGAGGAACTTTGTGAGTTTACAACTGAACCCCCGAAGCCGTTGGTCTTCTTCGTTTCGGGCAACTCCTCTGCATCCACTCTCTCCTCACTCTAGAACTACTGAACCATTCATCATCAATTGAATGTATCCTCTCTGGGTGAGAGGTATGCCAGACGGTATTGAAGCTTTATACCCATAGACAGTGTTCCAACTTTGTAATTCTAACAATGTGTCTGTTTGGGAATCCGTTAGAAAAGTACTTTCATGTAAGT
Organism: Vachellia pachyceras; assembly: GCA_025593235.1. Classification (NCBI taxonomy): domain Eukaryota; kingdom Viridiplantae; phylum Streptophyta; class Magnoliopsida; order Fabales; family Fabaceae; genus Vachellia; species Vachellia pachyceras. The sequence continues at coordinate 4,048 of JANTPZ010012813.1, forward strand.
CGAGGTAAGTACGTGAAATGAATTTTGTTTCGGTTTGTATGCAACGTAGAAAAAAAAAGAGGAAAAAACTTCTCCAACAAACACACACAATATTGAAGCTCTATACCCATAGAAAGTGTTCGAACTTTATAATTCTTAGTCTGAGCATGCTTTAAAGAAACTAAAACGGCCATCTACATTTTTCTAACAGAGATTCTCCCAGAACAACTTGCTACATCTGGAAGACCAAATATCCCAGCGGATACCATTTATGACTACATGGATTGAATTTAAAAACTATATTTATCCATTCTTGAAGACCCAACTTCACGGACGGGACTTTTCAACGAAGACATTTCAATATTTCATAGAAGATATCCCTGGTCATATAAAAATAAAGAAGTAAATAAATAAATTGTAGGTTTCTGGTCCTTGATTCTTTGTTTGCAGTTCTCAAGCCGTAACTTGCCACTTTATTCCAAAAGAAACAAATAAAGGATAAGCCTCGCAGGTGACAATAATTAATATTGATTATCCAAAAATGAAGAGGGGACTGTTGTGACTTATTTCATTGTGTTCCACTTGCCAAACAATAGCCTTCTTGTTCCTGTTCATTGTTCAATATCGTTATCAACAATGATGATTCTGATACGCTTCCACCTCACAATAATATTCTAGAAATCCTTCTCGTTCCTGTTCATTGTTCAATATTTTCGTTATCAACGACACTGCGTGCGTCTGCGTAAAATGATATTTGACCCATTAATAATCTGGAGAGCAATGATCTAAATAATGCTCCATTCTACTTAACAAATTAAATGCGCTGCTGCTTTTTCTGTGTTTTTGGGTATAAAAATATAGTGTTTAGTTTCAATGGGGCCTTGTGAAAGCGGAAGAAAATTACGTTTGTTGGAATAAAGAATGAAGGAGAGGTAGAAAATGGCATCAAAATGAAAAGAACTTATTTCAAATATTCCTTTCCCTTTGGTTCCACCATCCACACTGTCGTCAGCCGAACCATCATCGATCACATGGGAGCCTACCTGATCTTTTCCACTCCAAAGCCAACCACACCATAACATAATATTTTCTTGACACAAGTACATGATATTTCTGAATGAAAATCCTGTATACATATGATAAGGATACGTGGTGGGCACATATTATTGATTTGTAATATACGAGTTATCAAAAGAGATCGTATGCATGAATATATATATATATATGATATACATGTATAAAAAGGTTTAATACTATAGTTTATCCTTTAAATTTATCCTCATTTTAGTTTTGTTATATCGAGTCTCTAACCATGAGTTTTGGTCTATGAAAATTTACTTAAAAAATCATTGTGATTTCATAAATATTTGAACTATTACCACCGAGCGTTAGGGTGTGGCGGTCAATGCGGCTGATACTTCCTCGAGTAATCAAATATTCGATCCCTGGAGTCGTACTTGAGAGGAGGGGATACCGTCCCTTGGTGCAAAACACCTTAAAGGGGTGCGCCTAAGTATTCCCCGCTCTGGATTAGTTAGGTTGCCCCGAGTTATATGGTCCAGTTGAAAGAAGACCAGGGACTCAAGAAAAGACGTCGGATACCGGAGGTTCTGGGGAGCCAAAGACCCAATCTGCCTGTTGTTCACCAAAAAAAAATACTTGAATAATTTTACCTTTTGAGTGAACAAAACTTATTGTTTAAAACTTTAGAGACCAAAATAAAAATAAGAACAAAATTGAGAGATAAAAAAGTACCTCAACCCTTTATAAAAACTTAAAAATAAAATTTTTGATTGCTCTTTCTTCTTAAATATCATATTTTGACTATCAGCTGAAGGAAAACAGTCTCTTACAAGGTAGCACGTTGGGGTTTAAGTACCCACCATAATAGATGCTCTATATTTAGTGTTTCTTAGGGAACATACATTGCTTCAAATAAGATGATATAGGAATATTCTAATTACAATCAAAGCAAGATGAATATGAATGCAATGATTAATTGCACATTTCTGCGATATTATTCAATGTCGAAAAAATTTCAGATTTGATTTTAAATTAAAAAGTCACCAATCTATAATTTATAATCTTTTCATCTAGGCGTGTGTTTGGGAACTCCGTTAGGAGAAATGAGTTCCGTTGGGAGAAATGAGCTTACGGATTTTAAGATAGCTTTTAAATATTTCGAGATGGTTTTTAAAGATTTTGAAATAGTTTTGCCTCGAATTGCATGCACCATTGGAAGAATGAAGTCCAAAAAAAACACTTAGAAATTAGATTATGTCTTCTGGTTGGCTCTTATTAATAATTTGGTTAGGCAATTATCAAGCTTATTATATATATATATATAAAGATGTGATGAATCTTTCTTGCAGAGTTGGTGACGTTTACACTGAAAGCCAATAATTTGACAAAGTCATGTACTATTACATTTCTTGTGCCATCAGTGTCATTTGACTTCATAATTAATTAACATAAAAATATACTAGCCGTTCAACAATATCTAATATATATATATAATAAATTCATTATTCCATAATATTTTTATTTTCATGAGCTATAAACAAATTATAGTTAATGTGTCCGTTTAGGAACACGATAAATAAATATTTTTAAGTAAGTCAAGATATATATGTAAAGGAGATTATTTCGTTTTGCGAAAAACACTGTTGAATGTACTTATGGGGAGTAAATAAGTTTTTCCAAACAAGCACAATATCAAGTTTATTGCAAATAAAACACATTACTCATAGTGCAGTCTCTCTTAAGTATGAATTAATTAATCTGAACTAATTAAATGCATTTTACGGATATTGCATTAACCAGTAAAATATGAGATGTGTCCTATCCAGAAAAAAATATGAGTCATAACTTCATAAAATTTGTGAATCGCATGTTTCAAATTTCGTTACATGATTTAATTTATAAATCTGACTAGTACTCTCCGTATAGTTTTAATTTCTTCCATTATTAATTTTGGAGGAAAATGTAAATATGTTATGCCCATAAATGTGTTTAATAATCAAAATCGCATGAATTGAAATTACAAGGTTGGGAAGTTTTGTCCTAATGAAGCCGGCCACGTACGTTGGCCATCTTTCAAGCTTCCAGTTTACTGTGTGTTTGATAACAGCTTTTTTTTTTGTCTAAATGCATTTTGAATCTAAAAGTTCGTTAGCTTGCAAGCTCCAACGTTTGGTAACTCCTTCTTTCAAAATAAATTCTGAGTAAAAAAACTCCTTTTTACATTCTGAATCCAACGTTTATCCAAACATAAATGTATTCTGCCAAGGTAGTAAAGGGAAAAAATAATAATTATGCTGAATAGATATAAAAACGTTATTTAATTTTGCATGCATTGTTTGTCGAATTTAAATATCATCATTTACTAACATGAACAACGTAAAATTTTTAAACTGCATGCAAGACCTCATGAGCTTTGGCTGCATCTTAATTAGCATTAATCTTCTGCTATCTATTTTATAAAACTAACAAAAATCTGCCATTATACATTACACAATATGAAAAGTGGGATGTTGAAACTAAGAAATAATAATATTAAAACTGTTAAATATTTTAAAAAAATAAATAATAGGAGTCAAAATTAGTAGGTGACACAAGGCAATTCTGTTTGAGATGTTTTTGGGTACTTAACGTGAGTATTTCTATTGGAGATAATTCTGTTTCAGACGCTGTTGCGTGCTTAACATGAAGTGGGCAAAAATGGAATGAAGGAGATGACCGGGTATTGTTGCCATTAACCAAACAAGAGCAAGCATGTCAATGTCTCACTCTGATTTAATTAACCATTAGTTAGAATTAATCCAAGTGTTCATATTTAATTTGTGGTGTGGATAAGCGTTAGCCAGGTCAAATTAAGCTAATCAACCCACAAATTATTTTATATAAATATCTCCATCTCGTCAATTCGTCTTTTGGCTCTCTCGTATCTTTTGACGTTCTCATTGTAAATGGAATCTCTGGGCTCTACCTTTCATTTACATATGATTACACGTTGATCAATGAACCAGGCCTAATTAACCTTTTTCTAGAAAGCCTCCATTTTTCCTGTCAAGTTATATCAAAACCTTATTATACACAATAGAGGTTGAGTCAGCACAAAAGAAAAAGGAAACAGTTGTATTCACAGTATGATGAACCAAGATTTGAAACCCATTTGAAGAGGTACTCACATTAAGTACCCAACAGCATTTCAAACAGAATTGCCTCCAATAGAAGTACTGACGTTAAGTGCCAAACATCGTCTCAAACAGAATTGCCTCTGGTGGAATGATACATATATGTATACTTTACAAAAGAAGTTCAATGTTATAAATGAGTTTTTTTGTAACTCTTCGGACCATCTGACTCCCTACACTTTTTTTAATTATATTATCATGTATCCGAGTAATCGACTAATATGAATTAATGCTTTGCAATCATGATGCCTTTTCATTTGGATCTTCTTTAACAATATGAGAATCGAACCTAAATCCTTCAACTTTATGATCTAATCGGTCCACCACTAAGGCAAGTACCAGAATTAAATTATTCCCCCATAATATTCTTATGCACATGTTTGAAATTATCGTTTGGTGTTTCTTTTATATTGCTGTTTATGAGGAGATGTGGATTGCATGCATAACTTTTTCTAGAAAGCCTCCATTATTCCTGTCAAGTTAAATCAAAAGCTTATAAATAATGGAGGTTGAGTCAGCACAAAAGAAAAAGGAAACAATGATATTCACAGTGTGATGAACTAAGGTTTGAAACCCATCTAAAGAGGTACTCACATTAAATACTCAACATCGTCTCAAAAAAAAAATTGTCTCCAATAGAAGTATTCATATTAAGTACCTAACAGCATCTCAAACAAAATTACCTTCGGTAGAAGTACTCATGTTAAGTTTTCAATAATGTCTCAAACAGAATTGCCTCTTGTAGAAGTACTCATGTTAAGTACCCAACAAAGTCTCAAATAGAATTGCCTCCTGTAGAATGATATATACACACACTTTGCAAAAAAGTTAAATGTTATAAACGAGTTTTTTTTTTTAAACTCTTTAGAACATCTAACTCCTTACACTTTTTTGGATTATATTACCAAGTATAAGAGTAAGCTGCTAATATGAATTAAGGCTTTGCAATCATAACACCTTTTCACTTGGATCTTCTTTAACAATATGAGAATCCAACCTCAATCCTTCAACTTTATGATCTAATTGGTCCACCACTAAGCCAATTACCAGAATTAAATGATTCCCCCGTAATGTTCTTATGTAGATGTTTGAAATTATCGTTTGGTGTTTTTTTTATATTGCTGTTTATGAGGCTATGTGGATTGCATGCATAACTTATCTTAAACAATTATGTGGAAATATATATTTTTTTGTATAAACCATCCGGTATCTTGGGGTATCTTGGGTTCATTGCACGCCCCAGACTAATCCGGACCCCCGCGAGGAGACCTTACGGTGGTAGCAAGGTACCGATGGGACAACCTCTTTGAAGTTGCATTAATAATCGCGGCTGTCACTCCTCAGGGTTCGAACCCTCGCCCTGAGGAATGATGGTAGTAACCCTTGCCAACTCAACCAAACATCCATTGGTTATGTGGAAATATATATATAATAAGGTGTTCGGAATTTATTAAATATTCAACAACATTAGAGCACCACATAAGAAAAAGAATGCACATGATCGTGGGCCCTAAAAAGTAAAAAGCATGCAGAGGGAAAGAGATGACCAAACTCGCTGGCCCATATGAAGCCCACATCGGGCTATGATCCATATATTTGCACATGAAGCCAGGTAAGGAGATAAATCATGAAAACATTTTTTTATTAATCAATAACTTATTTATTTAGTAGTAAAAGCAAAACTTTAAGATATTAAATATGAATTTTCTTAAAAAAATATCTTTCAGTATTAAATAGTAATAAATAAATAAACTGTTAGCGACCTGAAAAAAAAGAGAATATTATTTTTTTTATACAAAAAGAGGCACAAAGGCCCTAAAGAAAGAAAACTGAAACTAAGTGGGACAAGGTCCCAAAGCTTCTTTGGACACTAACAACAAGAGAAAATAGAGAAAATTATACTTGTGGGTTTACAACAAATAATAGAAAATGGGCCTTCTAATTACAAGTTGGACCCAAGGTGAGAGAGCCCGTTTCAATCTCCACACTTGTCATGTCGGTCCAATCAAAATCAGATGACAGTAGGATCTAAAAGAACTATTTTTTTTAAACAACAAGGAGTGCAGTGATCAGTGCGGCTGACACTCCCCAAGGATCGAGAGCTCAATCCCTGAGAGTAACGTTTGGGGGTCGAGGTAACCCACCCTTGATGCGAAGCACCTCAAAGGGGTGTGCCACGTGTATTCCTCGCTCTGGATTAGTTAGTTGCCCTGGGTTACCTGGCCCAGTTGAAAGAAGGCCATGAACTCAGGAAAAGCCCCAGATACCAGGGATTTTCGGGTATGATCAAAAGATCCACTTACCTGTTATTTAAAAAAAATAGAAGAATTTTTTTTTTTGTGGAAATCTAAAAGAACTTTTCCGTAATAGAATCCTATATTAATCTATGAAAGAATAAACACAGAACCCCATAAATCAGACTTGAGAATATTCTTAAATGTCAGTCTCATGAAACACTCCCACGTTCCAATTTTACCCTCATGAATGTAGCTTACACTAAACAAGACACTGGCAAAACTGAAAAATAGAACAGAGTGTACCTGTTTGGTTCAGTGTTTACAGAGTTTAAATGTATATTTAATAGTGTTTTTTTGTAAAGTGAGATCATCTTATTAACATATTTTGTCTCAACTTGTATAAAAGTACTTCTATATCGTGTTTTCAAGCGGATCCCGTTAGGCATCATAACATGAGAGTGGTGGGTTACACAAATACGACATATGTGCAGAAAGGAACACATATTAAGAGGCTTGTTTGGATAGCCCGTTTGGACATCCAAAAGCCATTCCTGCACTTACCAAGACAAAATTCCTCTTACATATTTACCTCCGAATCTGTGTCCGTTCTCCCAACGGACTTACCAAACAAACCCTTTATAGGTGGACTGGTTAGTGGGGAAGAGGGGTGAGGCCACGTGGCTTAATAATGAAGGAGTAAAGTGGGCTAAGAGAGGGATGTATGATGATGTTCGATTGTTCACCCATCCCCACATGCCTTAAATGGCAACCTGTGATTTGAACAGTGATGATGGGGTTACATGTTAGATGCCGTAAAGTTATTTCTTGTTTGGATCAACGGTAATAATTATTTTTTTAACATGTAAATATATGGGATGAGTTTTGTCTAGCATTTATATAAAAGTGTTTTTTATAATGATAATTCAAACATAACGTTATTCACCATTATCCCTTCCTCCAAGGCCCCAACTCCATACTGCGGGTGCGGTGTGATTGTGGCAATATCAATATATACAATAATACAACTCCACCGGTTACTGTTCATAAGCCAACTTTGGCCCAAAAAAAAAAATTCTCCACAGACAAATTCAAATTTCAAAAAATCCCGCCATCTTTTATTGACACTGGCTAAGACCTGCTTCTGACTCTCTCTCATATTTCAAATGCTGATCCCTCTCTCCTAGGTTCTGGTCCGAGATATGGCTTCCCACTTCCTGGTCGAAGCTATCAACGCTGGTTCCGCGCAGGATTACCGAGGCCTGGATATTCTCACCAACAAAGTTCCACTCTCGGACCAAAAGGGTATGCAAGTTTTACGATCCCATTCATG
>JANTPZ010012815.1:0-19405 GCA_025593235.1 Vachellia pachyceras
AATCCGATTAGACTACGGAGTGACAGCAAGTCAGCCATTGCCATGATCAGAAACCCTATTCATCATGAGAGGACTAAACATGTTGACGTAGACAAACAATTCATCAAGGAGAAGGAGGATGAATGAGTTATTGAGATAACACATGTGCCATCTAAGCAACAAGTAGGCGATTTATTCACCAAGGCTCTAGCGAGACCCCAGTTTGAGGAACTAAGAGGCAAGCTGGGAATGAAAGATATCTATTCGCCAGCTTGAGGGGGAGTGTTGACATTTAGTGATAATTTAGATTTATTATTAATAAATGAGCATTTGTTAAAATCCCTAAATTAGTGACAGGAATAGTGCTCCTGATTTTTCTCTTTCATTATTCTGTAATTAAGAACTGATTCTAGGGGATTAACAAATAACCTAGAATTAACTCTATAAATGTAATATTGACCTATGAATAAACTACTTCATTCAGTTATCACTATTTCTCAATAATAGCACCAATACTTTCCCCAAGGCCTAAATGGAAAGGCAGAAATATATCGATCGTACCAAGATGGAATGAAATAACCAGCACATCTGCAAGATCCTAATATTAACCATACCTGTGCTGGAATATCTCAGCAACAAATGCGAGATTAAGGTTCGCTGACCCCTCCACGATGTCCTTAGAAGTAAGGTATCTCTTGCAATTCAATTTCTCTGCCTGCTCAAGAACCATGTTTGCCCTTTCTGTTGGATCTTTTGCAGCCAAGACAGCAGGGCCAGAGTGTTCTGGAGCAAGAGTATTAAGCAAGTAAGTATATGCCTCTCCATCCTGAAGACAAAAAAATCACCAGCTGTAGTAATTGCTTTAATGATCAAACCACATCTATCCTTGCTAAGCATATAACCATCTACTGCATATGTCAAAACCAATCCATACTATGAAGTAGCGGTCAGTATGGTTTACAATTACATAGTGAATTTTTAGTTTAATTTACTGGACAGTGGATGTGGCTAAGAGAACAATTATATGAACAAATTGAAAGTGTAGACAACAGACAACCCACAGCTATTAGGCATGAATCACAGAAAGGGGTCCCTTCAATCTTCAAGCCAAACTATCCAGAAAATTGTGGAAATGACTAAGAAGATGATAATCCCATTCACATTTCGCTCCCAACACAAACCCACCTGAAGATAAATAGCAAGGATCCCGGGTTTCAAAGGGAATGTTCTTTAACACCTCCATCCTATGTGCCCAGTTTCCCATCATCCTTCCTCTCAGAGAGGTACACAATTCACCTATTTACCATTTCTCTTTTTGATTATTAGTTGAAGCAGGTTTAAACATCAAAGAACCTTGAGGCCCAAGGTCTCACAGGTTTCTGCCAATTATCGTCTGTACAACAAGTTAGACAGGCTCCTCTCAAGATCAGGTTCTGTTCCTAACAGCGAGGAGTCTCCAAAGAAAAAAATATGTATATTCCTGACTGCTAGTATTTTCTAAAGAAAAAAATACGCATAACATAAATAATTAACATCAGCTTAAAATGTGATTATTTCTAAAGGAGTACGTCGGATGTAAATGGTTAGGTTTCTCTTACCTTTAAGTCAGAAGAGAAGTTTGTAACCTGTTTCTTATATCCCGCTTTCTTCAAGTGGAAATTCATCCATTTCAATAAAACCTTTTCAGGTGATAAATTCATAAGCTCCTCCACTTCCTGCCAACATTCTATAGTAAAATAAACTATTTCTGGCAATTGTAATTGATGATATATATGTATAACCACTGAGGTACAAATGTAGAAATCAAAGTAAACAAGTAAACCAATCTTTAACCTGGCTGTCTTCCACTAGTTCCACAAGTTGAGGGGTTTTCTTCAGATTGACATCAGCTAACAGTTGAATCTGACATTGCCATCGTATTGAAAGACAGGAAAAAACTCTGTAAGCACTATGAACTTCAAGTCTACCCACAGATAATGGTGCCAGTTTCTTGATCCATGGTTCATAAATTAAGAAAAGACTAAGTTGCGTCTACCTTTATTATCTGTGAAATCAATCCCAGCAACAGATGCGGCTACAAGATAACCAATGAACAAAGTGAAGAAAGAAAAAAAAAAAAAAGGAGAGTTCGAGACAAACCACAAACAAAAGGAAAGGAAGCTGTAAAATGCAAAAATAAGATTGAAATTACCCTTCCTTCAATTAAATCTTGTGTGCCTATATTAACCACTGTGCACCCAATAGCCTTTGCTGAATTCAGGCAAAGGGTATGATTTTCATTTCTCTCCCATGGATTAAGAACCTGTTTTGTGTTAATTGCTCTCTCATCTATGGTCCCAGGAGCAGCAACATTGATAAGCTTGCTGCGGGAAAGAGAAAAATAATAACATGATTACATAAACATTGTCTTTAAAATTAAAATCTTAACAAAATAAAACGTGCGCGCGCGTGTAGATATATCAAAATCAACTGGTTGGATCCTGCTCATATACCAGAGGAGGACCCCGTCTTTTACAAGATCAAACAAGGCATTTGTTGATGGATCTATAGGAAGAAACTGCTTCAAAAATTTATCATCCTTCAAATAGTTGTTAATATGAGAAACATAGGAAGCTTTCTCTGATTCATTGATAGCATGAAGAACAGTAGTAGTGGTTGCCTTCAAAAACGAAGAACCACCTTTTGGGCCACCAGTTTTTGCCACTACTCGGTTTTGCAGATTTGAATGTGCCTGCCAGTTGATTTGATTGGTTTAGCTGCCTGAACCAATATAAATGTAATGCATAAACAAGCACTTTTATTTACAAAATAAACTAGATATATAAGCATACACGGACATAAATAAAAATGCAATGCTATGTTAAATTCATATAAGCTAAGGCCTCAGCTTCACTGAACTAACCCGAAGGAAGGACTCAAAATCAATTTCTTCATTCATGTCCTGATGCGACTCGCACAAGATGGCCTTAATCTCGTCCTCATCGAATGATTCACTAAAAGCCTTAAGTTTCTTTAAAAGAGACGGCAAGTCACCCACGGTAACTCGCCCCGATTCGGTCTTCACCGATAAAAACTGTAGAGAAGAGAACTCATTTCACGTATCAGACCAAGATAGACTGGTTGCCATAGCAATGGTTTTTTCAAGGAGACAAATAACGAATGTCTATAAAGCAAAGACGATACGCAATTACAAAATGAATAACGTACTTTAGATTTCAACGTTCGAAGCTCCACTTGTGTGAATTGGCTCTGGAGCTCTTGATCAGAAACAAGGACACCAACATAACTAGACATCTTGAACACAGTAATAACCAAAACGCCTTCAAGAACACTGACCATAACACATTACAAGTTTATTATAAGAAATTCCAACTCAAGCTCAGAAAATCATGACAAGACATCACGAAACGGCAAAACGAAGACAAACAGAGAGGCATAAAGGAAACGAAGATTAAAATTGAACGTGCATGAAAAATGCTAGCTTCGATCGATCAGAATCAAGCGAGACACAGGCAAGAAACATGGAAGAAGTAAATAAAACCCAGATGGGGAATGAAGAGGTACCTTATACAATCAGAACCTTAAGGGGAAAACGTAAAAATGCGCCATCATAATGGTTGCATGAGGTTTGGAGTTGCGAGAAGAGATTGAAGAAGGAGAGAATAGAATGCGAGAGCCGGGGGGGAGGGGGAGTTTGGTTGTGATGTCTGAAAATCAAAATGGGGTGGAGAGAAAATTGTGTATGACGATAGGATCGGCGAAGAAGGAGGGAAAGCTTTTTGGCGCTACAAGCTTGTGCGTGGTTTAATGGTCTCATGCATGCTAATAATATTATTATAGGCATTTGGCAGTTCATACCTGACTCAACCCTCCTACCTCATTCAATTTGTCTTCTATTTGTTGATTCTTTCCTCTTTTTTGTCTAAAACTTTTGTAATAAATCACATTTTAGGGACAATTTCTATTGTCGAATATAAGTCATTTATACTACAAATATTTAATATTATATCTAAAGATCTTCTGCCCTGGTGGAGGTAGAGTACTAAGAGCTTGTTTGGGAACAGCTTCTAGAACGTAGGTTTGGTTTCAAACCCTAGGTTTTATCTCAAAACCGAGGTTTTGTCCAAACGAAATTTTTTTCCCAAAAGCTATTTTGGTTACAAAACCTTAGTTTGAAACCTAGGTTTTCTCTTTCCTACTTTTTCCTCTTTCCTCTTTCATACTTTTTCTCTCTTTCTTACTTTTCTCTTTCCTACCCACTTTTTTACCTCGGAATCCGTAAAAGCTAATAATTTCTCAAACATAAATCACTTTTCAAAACCTAGGTTTTGCCTCGGAATCTGTAACAGCTATTTTCCAAAATCTATTCTCTAAAACCTAGGTTTTGCCTCAGAATCTGTAAAAGCTACTTTCAACCAAAAATACAAACAAGCTCTAAATTAGCTAGAACACTAAAGAAACTAAGGCAATAAATTAAATAGTGGATTATGACTCATATGAGGAGGCTAATTTATTAAAAAATTAAAAAGTAATTTCCACTACGACTCATGTGACTCCATGACGTTGGTTTGATTTGTAACTTGTAAACATATTGGGCCCGTTTGGCAAATTGCCATAAGCCACTTATAAGTGCTTATTCACATAAGCCGAAGCAAATATGTGGAGGAGATTGTCTCGTTTTACGGAAAAGCACTGTTAAACGTGCTTATGAAAATAAGCTCCACCTTCCCAAACAGGGCCATTATTTGAACGTTGGCTCAAGTACATAACCAAATGCAATTGCATAGAGATGCCATATTCATATTATGCATGCCATCATCATATACTTCTATAATTTTTTTTTTGTACGAATGGGTCGGCCTCCCAGAAATTAAAAACAGATCATAGGGGATTAAATAATCTCATACAATCTTTGGAGCACAAAATTCAGTAGATGAGACAGACACATTTAAAGCAGATGAAGTTGTTAAACTTTCCTTTACTAAATTAAAGCATCAACAAACAGTTCTGTTTTTTTTAAATATGTTGCAATTATAGGTTCCAGTTATACTGCATAAGACTACGAATCTAAAAGAAAGTACTAGGTTGTAGGTGTTAATCATCTGCTAAGCTGCATGTTAATCAAACTGTTCGCATTAGATTCAAGAAGAATTACTTAAATTTAGGCATAAACCAAATGGGTTAAAGGGAAAATTTGCCCTGGAAATATCTACGAAGTTGCACTTGGTGTCCAGAAGCTTTTTAAGGGTAATGTTATCCCGAAAATGTAAAAAAATAGTGTAATGTTGTCATATCCATTAAAAGCATTAAGTTTGACCGTTAAATGATTTTATTTGACTGGATAAAATTTTAGTTGACCGTTTATATCCGTTAGGGTTATAATGATATTACATTGTTTTCTACACTTCCAAGGTAACATTTTCTCTCAAAAACTTTCTGATATCAATGTAACTTTATGGATACTTCCAATGTAAATGTCCCCTTAACCCATACTTGCTTTGCATCAGCACCAAATTTGGCCTCCCCATGTGCCTTAAATTTTACAAGGTTGGCATTCTCAATATGAGGTTTCCACCTCCCATCAATCTTGTACCCCTCTCTCTCTCACACTCACAATTTTGGCTCTCTCTCTCTCTCTCTCTCTCACACACACACACACACACACAATTTTGGCATGCGAACGCTTTATTAAGAGAGAGTGAAAAATAAATATTGGACTCGATTGTTTATAATTGATCTCTATGAACTAACTTCAATATTTGATTAATATAGGCCTTCTTAAATACATTTGATTCCATATGTTTAATCCATATTTCTTCCTCTTCTCTTTCTTCAATCCACAGTTTTTATGTTTTATCTGATCCCAAAATATGCATGAATGTATTGGATATGTTTCTGGTGAGAATCAAGTGTGCTCTGATGAGTAGCAGTAACACTAACCATATACATATTTAACATATTTTTATTAAATGAAATAAAACGTGATATAAAGATACTTTTTTAGTTTTGCTATAATACAAATAAATTTTATTGTGAAAATTAAAATATTTAATTCCTAACATGTGTTGTTCTAAATTTTATATCAATTTTCGCTCTAGATGAGTAAATGTAGTTTTAAGTAGGAACTCAGAGAAACTGGTTCTAAAACTTACCACGAAAATTGGTCTTATACAGCTTACCATGTAGCTTCGCTTGTTGCACTTTGCAATGTTACCTTAGATGCATAGTTTGTATTGTTTCAAAGAAAAAAGAGTTGAAAGAAATAACTACAGCAGAAAAGAACTCGATTTCAATAACTTAAGTTCAAGAGATACTTGTTAAAAATAAATATAAGAAAACATAAAGTTAGTGTATGAATTTTATTTTTATGCTCTCTAATGTGTAGCCATACAAGAATGGATATGATTCACAATTGATGAAATTCGTTGACTAGTTGGTGTGTTAACGAAAGAAGTGAAAACGATAGAGAATCGCTTGAACTAGTTCAGAGAGATATACAATGAAGGCTATTAGAGGCACTAGTAAGGATGGCAGACCAAACAGTGTGGAATCATTTGAAAAGAGGTAGAGGAAAATTGAAACGCACTCTCGCATAGATTATAAAGATATATCTTTTAGTTAATAATTTATCTAAAGATATGATTTATGATATAAATCAATGTTATCGTTTGATCCATGTGGTTGACCTCATCTAATGGACCAAATTGTTGTTGTATTTTTTTAAGTTCTAGTGATCTACTATGGAATGTGATTTTAAATTATTGATGAAAAGTTTCTTCGTATTTTTATTTCACATACATGCATCTGCATCCAACTAAACAAATATTTTTTGATCTTCTAAGAACTTACATTTGTAAATTTTAAAATGATCAAAGGAAAGATTACCATTTCTTCAATTTTTTTTTGTTGGCATCCTGATGGAAGAGACCAGCTGGGAACTTCCATTATTACACTTAACAATGGACCCTCTCTCTTTCTATCTCTTCCCTGGAGTCAGTGTTATCAAGGAAGTTCTAGGTACAAACCAAGATGTGTAAACTTCTTAAAAGGAAAAAAATACTATATTTTATCTCCTTAAACTAAGGTTCAATTACAAAATTGGTAATCAAACTTTAAAAATGTGATCAAACGCCTTAAAATTTGGACTAAAATTAAAGCATCAAACCTCAATTAGTAACTGCATGAAGCTAACTTTCTTATCACCTCAACAATCTTGCAGGTTATTATTTTAACTGAAGTCTGACATTTTTCTCGTTAACCCAAACTTTGTTTTACGTTTAAAATTTGAACATGAATATTATTGTTAAACCTTAAGAAAAGAAGATAAAGTGTACTTAAGTTTTTCTTAAATCAGTCAAACAAAACCTAATATATGACAGATTAAAGGAGTTAGTGGGGAAAATTGGGGAAGCTCTCCATCTATGTTCAAGCCCATTCCCTCCTGATGTCAAAAGTATAGTTGATCTCCAAGTGACATTTGTCATCATCATCAACAAACTGCAAAAACAAAAACACAACAGTATATAGAAAATTAAAATAGAGCCACGACTGCAAATGAAAATCATACTCCTTTTTTTTTAGTTTCTGGTTTTCATTTCAATCACCCCAACTTGCAATTTTGTCTTTTTGTCTAAAATTTAATCTTAATGTCAAGTTTGTTAATTTGGACGTTATTAATCTACAAGATAAGCTAATTTGGACGTTATTAGACACCAATAAAATACAAGTGAACAGACTGATAATTTGGTCTTAAATTTCGGATGCAATTCCCTAGAAAGGGTAACATTGCAAGCATTCGAATAGAGGAGGACTAAATTCAAAGAAATTGTTTTCGAATGACTCATTTGAAAGCCCACCTGTAATGAGAGACAAAAGAGGATTTTTCTCTAAAATTTGTAATTGTGATGAACAGTTGGGATATATCTTACAACTCAGAAGCAGCTTAGGCAAAATGAAAGCGAGTACCAAAAGAGTTTTGCATCAAGACATAAAATTCTGCTTTCCCACAAGCCAGAGAAAATGTCAAAAGGGAAGAAATAAAGGAACTTAAATCTGTTCTTCACATAATCACTTCTCTAGAATTAGGCAAAGTGATAGTGTGTGGTTTCTTCCGGCATCTCATGTGTGTAAGGCTCTGCTTCAAGGCTGAAAGTTCCCAATATCTCTTTTGCACTGTCCACTGAAATGATACTCATTTATAAGAGAATGCCTTAATCAGTATAGACTTTCGATAATGTTAAGTTCATAAAAATTTTAATATAGACATTATTTATACACCTGACATGGTTAACTCATCCTTAGACTCGTTGTACAAGTCAGTAGACTGTTAAATTGTCCTTGAATTTCTTAAGATGAATTCAAAACACAAAATAGTATCATTTCAGAAAAATAGGAGGGTATAGCTTTGCCTACTTCTGGACTATAGAGACCAGAGTGAAACTGTTACAAAGGTGAAGGAATATTCCTAAGCGCATTTAAGCCTGTATATATTTGGAAATAGTGCGACACAACTTACCCTTCATACCAGTCTTTCAGAAGGTATTGGCGTATTAGAAGCCAGGAACAATATTGCTGTTCACTCGGAAGGCAAACTTCAAACGGTAATGGCTACCCTCTTTAAGAGTAAACCATAAGCCTTTTGGGATCCCATCTTCAGGAATGGTAGGAACAATATCCTCCCTTCCAGGAGAAATGATTGACAGACTAAGAACTTTCACTTCAGGTTCAAGAATTTCTGAAATGAAAAATCGGCAAAAAGAAATCTAATTATTTGATACAGAAACAGAAAGAGGATTTACAATAACTAGATAATAAATTTAAACTTCTCTATACAAATAAATTTTTGCTTAAAATTGAAGGGACTAACATAATAAAAAGACATTCTAGCTAAATTTCAAGATTGTCATAGGGGTTCCCCTTCTATTCCATAGAAAAAGAGATGATATGGGCATTTGATTCTGAACAACAAGCTATAACAATAAAAAAAAATAATGAATCATAATCTCTGGTTCTTCCCGATGATTTCCTTGTCACAAGAATGGAATGTGCAAAACTGCAAATTGAAGAAGGCTAAATTTCGTCAATGGCAAAAGTGCATCTCGAAATCCATAAAATATCCCGAAATCTGTAATTCATTTCTCCTAACGGATTTCCAAACGCATACACTATCGCCTAATATTACTCTTGCTTTACAAACCAATTTTATGTAGAAATAAAATTTTGCCCTTTTCTTTTTCTTCCTTTTGGGGAGGCTTTGATGTTTCTTTTGTAAGCAATTCTACAACATATTAAATAAAAGGAAATATTCTCCTGAACCATAAACAGCAATCTTCTAAGCGCCATTAATGTGGCAAGATAGTTTTACAAACGATTTTAGAAACAACTTATTACTAATGCAGTAGATCAAGAAACTCATTCATCAATGCTAGATTCTTGGTCTCTCAAAGCACAGCCTGGGATACATTATGAGAAAGTCATAAATATGCCAAGAACTATAAAATTTTCAAATCACTCAGCAGTGGCTTCCGATATAAGACATACTCATCATAACTCCATTGAATTTTTGAAATGTTAAATTATCAGAATAAGAATTACAGAAATTAATAATTTTCCTTACAATCATTCGCATTTAAAGAGTATGGGTATAAGAAGGAAACTATTTCTTTGGCACTTTTCTGATGAAGATCGACTTTTGTTTCCTCCCCCTCTGACAGCTTCGGATGAGCACCTGAACAGTATGCACAGGTTATTCTGAACTCATCTCTTTATTGATTTTGTATCGAGCTCATCCACTGAGTTTCTTCTTAGGCTTCTAGAAGCCCCACCATCATATGCATTTTCATACATCCAATGATCCAGATAATTACCGTGCAATTCATTTTTTTTACATTACTTGATATTTCAAAATGTCAAAAGAAAATATTTTTAAAATATTACACTCATCACATATTCACATTCAATAAACCGATGATTATATTGTCACTTAATTTATTTTTAAAATATATTATTTTAAATGAATGGAAAAATCCTAAAAAAAATACCATGCCGCCCGCTTACAAAGTTTGGACTACTCAATTTCCAAAATCCTAGGTTCCTATCAATGACCAACGTTTTACTATTTTTTCACTGGGATTTAATATAATACACACGCACGAACAACACTCATATATATATATATATATATATATATTTATAATTAGTGACCATTTTTTCAGATCTCAGACTCGTTAAAATGAATCTTATGACCATTATTTACTTCAATAGATATGCCCATTAAGGGCTTCATGTATTTTTGCACTTAAATTTTTAAACATACATAATTCATTGGCGTATAATTAAAGGTAGAATTGAAAAAAAAATAGTATTAACATGGGTTAAAATGCACAAAGCGTGTTATATTATAGATCAGTTGCATATCACGTTCCTGAACTTTAAAAGTTTAAATTATTATCAACTTCCTTATCGTATTTAACAGTTTTTTCATGTAATATATAATTTTACATTTTTCACTTATATTCCATCTTATTTAAAAAATAACGCTTGAAATTTGACATGCAATTTTAAATGCTTAAAATACCATTAAAATTTATTTAGAATCACAACATGGCAAAATAGTCCACAACTTATACTTTTGAAAGTTAGGAAGATGTTTGTGCTACTAACAAAAGTTTAAGGGCTTCATGTATCTTTGCCATTAATTAAATTTTTAAACAAAGATAATTTATTACTTATAAAAGGGATTGGCCAAGTAAAACATTAAAAAAAGAGTAGAATAGAAAATAATATACAAAAGGAATAGGTGTACGTCAAGCTAGCACTTCCGAATATAAAATGTAAGCACTTACCTCACTGGGATGCAAGCTTTAACTTGTCATGTCGTAAAGCGACAATCAATTCTGTTAGACTCAACCCTTATTAGTATGTCTTACCGAAAGTGTTGAGAGTTCATTGACTTGGAAGCAAATATAGGTGTCATTACCTGAAAAATGTTATTTAGTGATGAAAAATCCGTTGCTAAATGACTATTTTCCGTCGTTAAAATGAAGGTCGCTAATATTTTTCGTCGCTAAATGAAATTTTCTGATGGACAATAACCATTTAGCGATGAATTTTTCCGTCGCTAAATAGCATTTTTCTGGTAATTTGTGGGGCACAATATTCACCCTTTAGTGTGCAGAAGGAGGAATCCTTCGGTAGTCAGAGAGGAGTATTGCTTAGGGGTGGGAAATATTTCACCAATGAATTGATATACAATTGATAGAGATGTGACTGATACCAACTTTTAGTGGGACTTCTCTGCATACCTCTAAACAAACCCCTCATTCATTCTGTGTATAGGAATATCAATTTGATAAATCTTAATTGGTGACAAAAATAATTCTGATCAGCATGCCTTTTGATTAATCAGAAAATGTGATGACATATGATCAAAAATATGTTAAGTAAATTTGATTAGGAAGTTTTCTCCTAGAAGCAATATTATTTGAGAAGTTTTTTAGAAGTAATATTACCTTTAAAATTTGAAAATAAGCCAATGTTATTCTATTCCATTGAAAAACTACTATTGATAGTTAAAAATTTTGATATCGACCGTTGATGTTTTTATTGATAGAGCGATATTACTTTATTTTAAAACATTCGAGACGACATTATTCTTTAAAGAAAAGCTTTAGAACAACATCGTTCATAAACAAGAACTTCTGAAACAAATTTATAGCCCGAACCGTTGATATAACGAACCCGGCCAGTGCCACGAGCTTTACCAAAGTCATTTTTAATGAGTTACCCATTTTTTTTCCCAGCTAGCTACTTGTGTTTGGAAGATGGTGGTGTGGTTAAGCTCTTTGGGTTGAAGTGTTCACGTGATCAAATAGGGTTTCTTATAAATTTCAATTCTCAAAAGAGAATATAATGATGAAGCTGAGGATAAGAGGAAAGTGGCTTTCACTGGAATCACTGTTCATCCCATTTGTCTCATTTATATTCATTCCAATCATCAATAATAATCAAAGATGGTACTATGAAGTCTCAAATTTAAAGCTCTAAAATTAACTTGGGATGTAATGCGCAAGACAGAGGGCATCTAATTATACAACCCATGATCACAAAAATACTAAAATTGAATTTGTCCTGTCCCATGCAAATTCCATTATCTCAATGATTGCGACATTTACAATATGTTTTTTTTCTTTTATATATAAAAGCATTACTTCTTTAACTTCCTCAGTAATTACGGGAATCAAGAGAATCGCTTGGGGCTATTCATGAAATCACATTGGATTTCTTACATTTCATTACATTTAAGTTTTTTCCAGTAATATACATGCATGGTTACACATCCTAATTTTAAAATAGTTCCATTTAACTTGATATGCATAAGAGAAAGATGTGTAATTAAAAAAAAACTTGACAGTAACTTGATATGTGTTTCTCTTGAACCACATCTCAAGTGAAATGCCAAAGATAGCTATGTGTATGGCGAAGGAGTATAATAAATTTAAAGAAAGAAATATGGCTAAAAAGAGATCTTACAGTAAAGGCTTCGTGTGGTAGCAATTTTCCAAATCTAGGTTTTACGGTAAAATTTAGGTTTTATCCAAGTACTCACATTTTTTAAAATTTAGATTTTTGTAACAAAACTTAGGTTTTAAAAAAGTTATTTTTCTTGTCAAATCACTCTCTATCATAATAAATTTTCTCTTTTTCTTTCTTTTTCTTTCCTCTTTTTTATTTACTTTTTGCCTCAAAATCTGTAAAAGCTATTTTCATCCCAAACGCAATCACCTATGCAAAACCTATATTTTACCTTAGAATTCATAAAGTTATTCTCCAAAATCTAGATTTTTCATCAAACTCTGTAAAAACTATTCTCCACCAATTTTTCAAATGATCCTTAAGTGAGCATTGCGTAATATAATAAGTAGTTTCAGAAAAAAGAAAAAGAAGCCTCCCCAAAGGTACAACATATATTTTCTCTCTCCCCAAAGGTACGACGTCATATATAGTGTATGTTTGAAAAAAAATTTTCTAACAGTGCATGTAAGTTAAAACAAAATGTGTTCCAAAATCTATAAAATTATCTCAAAATCTATGAATTTATTTCTCTTAAACTAGAATAGAGGAGTACATCATTTTTGGGAATAGAACATAGAAGGACAGTGGGAAATAAAAAGGGACAGAAAAAGAGATAACGTCAAAAGGGGAGCATGTGCATGTGCATGCGTATGTGTACGTGAGTCACTTTGTTTTGAGGTAACCTCATCATCACATCACGTAAAGAAATATAGCCTAGGTCGGTGCGACTTTCCACGTGGCACTGCCTTATTGGATTGAAAACCCCACCGCCGACCGCCACCCCTTAGGTTGTCATCCTTTAAATGAAATTGGATCTAACAGAGAGTAAAATTGGAATCTTAACTCTGACGTATGCCAACGTTGTTTGGTATCTCATGGTACTGGAGATGAATGCAGTGAAATCAAAATTGGGTATGTTTAAGAATCTATTGGTAGAAATAAGTTTATGAATTTCAAGAAGAATTTACAGAATCTAAAAAAAATTTACATATTTCAAAATGGTTTTGTCTTAATTTACGTATAGCGTTGAAAAAGGTTCTTCTCAAACATACACACCATCCAAGACCCACACGCCTATCCACATTATAGGTGTGTATTAATAATGATCTTGATTAGTTGTTGATAATGAACTCTCTTTCAACAACAATTATGAACATAATTTATTTTTATTTTTATATTAATAAGAAATTAATTTTCCACCAATTCTTTTGAGCAAATTATTTCCGCATTGTATTTTTAATTTGTAAAAATAAACCTCTTATTTTATATCTTGGGACAACTAATTATATATATGTTCCTTAATCAAGCATCCGCATGATTCCTGGATAATATCGTAGGGACTGTAATGTCTCCAATGATTCGCAATATTGTAATAACAGCTCAAACGCCTATATCTAAAATCAAATAAAACTATAAAAGTGACAAAAAAATCCAGAAAATTAATTTTTTGTCAATATACTTTTAACTCCACTGTAACACGGTCCCCACCTCTAGACTCAGTTTGATTGAGTTCCTACAATTTTATCCATTTTATAATTTAATCCTTACCTTTTAGAAAAATAGAGTCATATATTTAATAGAGATAGTGAATAAATTATAATATCATTATAACTACAAGAATCGACTTGTAGTGAATTAAAATTCGGATATTGAATTAAAATCAAGTCAAAACTATAATGATTGGATTGCACCACGTCAAAGTAGAGGAACTGAGTTACAACCTAGTTAAAATTAAAAAAATCAATATTCTCTTTTTTTTAATGTACAATGAAAACTAATACTTGTATTATAATTATATATAATGTGTGCAGTGTCTAAGGCCAATCTCATGAAAAGTACTTTTTATAAATTTAATATATTAATTTTGTAATAATTCGGTAACAGAGGTTCATCCTACATTCCTACCGGAAAGAATCATACCAATTTAAATTTGAGGTTCATCCTAATATATTAATTTTGTTATTATTGTGTAACAAGGTAATTATAATTTAGAAGATCAATTATTGCACATTATAAAAGCTAATCGCATACTAGTTCTAATTGCATACTGCAAATGGTAATTAAATTAGACATAAACGAGCAATTGCATATCATGGAATATAAATGTATTATGTGGAAGTTAAATTACATATTAGTTCATATTGTATTATTTGTACGTGCTTTCTTTTTATCTTTTCGTGCTCGATGACAAGACAATATTATTGATACACAATAACCTCTCCTAAATGCAATTTACATTCCATAATATATAATTACCTTATGTAATATGCAATAACTACATTTTCAAGTATGCAAGTCACCTTTTGGAACATGTAATTGATCTTCTCTATACGCAATATTGAGCCAACATGCAATCACCTTCTCTAGCATGAAATTTATATGCAATTGACTTTTTAAGACATGAAATTTACCTTATACAATATGTGATTATCTTCCTTTACGTGCAATTTGAAAGTATTCATATTTTAAGTACTATCAAATATTAATGCAACTATATCTTTCAACAGAAATTTAAATTTTGGTTTACCTTATCTCGATCCATTGTAATAGATTAACCCTTTCGTTGGATCAAATTCTGTCGGTCTCCAAACTTAGTGTAGTATTAGTTGATAAAAGATAAGAATGTTACGAAAAAGGGATGCAATAACTCGGTGGCTGGCCATGCACGAAGTCTAATTCCAATGGATTTTTCATTTCGTGGGATCCTAGAAATACATTTCAGAAAAATGTCCCTCATGGGACACAATCTCGCGTTCACTCCAATGAATTGAAATTATATTAATCTTAAGCACTTTACTGTTTTATGTTTCTTAAATCTAATTTTTTTAAAAAATAAAAAAATGTGATGAAAATGAAGGCGATAATTTTCTCAGTCATTGCAATAGATTTCACTAGGCTTTATTATTGGATGGCCCACCTCCAAGTGGCATAATTTGTTTTCCTGCGAACCATTCAATGTCCTAAAGGAAATTCCATATTTCAGCAATTTGCAAATATTGGGCTGGTTTCGAAACGCGGTAGAGAAGTACTTTTACACAAGTTAAGGAAAATATATGAATGAGATTATTTTGTTTTACGAAAAAATACTGTTGAACGTGCGTTTGGCTTTTTCGAAAACTTTGCCAAACAAGCCAACTAACATATTGCATATAAGTGTCACACATCATCTCAACTCCATTCAAAAGAAATATAATTGCATTTTTATCATTTAAATCATATTTAGCCAATTACACACAAGAAACCGTTCACATTTTTATTTTACTGTTATGAAAAACGAATCATTTAATTCCAAAAAAGACATAAATTCAGCCAACTGGGACCGAGAAATTTACTTTCTGTAAAAGCAAAATAAAATTTGAATTGTTTCATATGAATCATCATCATCCAAATCAAATAAAAATGATATAATATGGCACTTATGGAGCATCTAAATATTTTCTTTTCCTTTGTTTTTTTTATCTTTTCACCTTGGAAATTACTATATCTATATGCATAATATAAAATCTATAAAAATATTCACGATGATCCACAGTTGCACACACATAAATTAACTTGAAGGTTAAATATTTTTATATCTGGAAGAAAATTATCATTTTAATTTGTTAACAATTGTGTGTGTGTGTGTGTGGTTGCATGAGTAAATTATGGCACTAGTGTATGTATCTGTAATGGATGAGTCACCTAAATGTGGGACTGCACAAAGCACAGAAACAGAAGGAGCCAAAAGAAGATGATGGGTTCTTATGTATAGAACAAATTAAATAAAATATGTTTCTCCATTGTTGATAATGAGATTTATACTGTGCAATAACTATTACGTATGAGTAGTAGTAATAATATATAACGATGACGACGACGACGACGATGATATGAAGAATATATAACATAATGGGGGCAGGGGGCATAATTTAGTATTCCTAAGCCTATATGCTACCATTATTGCCTACCATAATTTCTTATTCCACCTACCATTCCCTGAATTAGAGGCGTCAAATCCCAAGATTCTTCTCATCAAAACACTACTACTACATTTTTTAGAGTCAAAAGTTCGTCCAAACTGGGTGAACTCACAAAGATTAGTGCATATTTTTTAATTTCAAGTACTAATAGATATACTTACATATTCTCTACTAACAAATCCTTATATTAATAGTGAACTTTGAACTTATTGTCTAAGCAGTTATGTAAATTAAACTTTTTTCGCATAAAAAGCTTTTTAAAAAAGAAACTAATTAATGAAAGGGAAAAATTAAATAGGGTTTCAGTTTGTCTTGAGAATAAAAAACAAATCGTATAACACGTACCAAGCGTTTGGATCAAAGGTAAAAGTTTGTTTCCAGTTTAATAAGGAGTCTTATATTCAAGTCCTAGCTTTGTACGTCTGGACTAATCAATTGTTCAGATACTTAATGATAGAATGTGGAAAAGGCTTTAGGTAACAATTACAATATATAAAAAAAGAAAAAAAGAAAATCGCGTTGAAAAGCTTTTACCCATATATTTACCCCATGTTGAATCTAGATTAATCGGAGATTTTTTTTGGGATCATCTAAAAGTTTGTGGTGTTTTTACAAGTAAAATTTTTCCTATTCCTTTCTGTAGTCCTGTAGAACAACTTGAGGCCTCTCCTCCTCTTTATATAATGGACTCTTCACACCATTTTATTTCACCACAGGCATATAGTTTACTTCCTCATCTCTCTCTCTCTCTCTCTCAAGTTATCTTCTTTCTCTTCTTCTCCTCCGTTCAAGTTTTAACCATTCCAAGCTAGCTCGCTGCAAAAGAAAATGGCCGCTGTTGAGGTAATCAATAGATATCTTTGTTTCAGCTGGCTTCCCTCCCTCCCTCTATATATATACAGGCAACATCCATGATATTGGTCACTCTAGTCACACACACACACACACACACACACACACACACTCTCTCTCTCTCTCTCTCTCTCTCTCTCTCTCAAATCATGAGCATCACGAGAGGATCATTAATAAATATTTTGAAGTTTCTCTTAGGTTTCTTTTCTTTCAATTTTTTCGGTTTGGATGCAGAATAGATATGTAAGCGCCTTTGTTTCTAGAAATGGCTTAGGTAGCTGCGATATTTGATTTTTAGAATAGTTACTACTTACTGCATATTTTTTTTGTTGATAATTAAATTATAACTATATATGTTGTTGTTGCAGGTAGTATCAGCAAAAACTGCCCTGCCAGAGGAAACTAGTAAGAAGAAGACCACTGAAGAGGTGGTTGAGAATATTCCAACACCAACTGAATCTGAGCATCCTGCATCGGAGGAATCACAACAGGAAGATAAAGAGCCTGCAATTTCAGTTTCACATGGTACTTCACTTTGCCCTTGCTCATAATTATTTAATTATATATATTCACTCATTATATATATATATATATATATAAGCTTTAGATCATTATAAGTTTGGGTCCATTGGAAATTCTGAGCATTGGATGAGATTGAGGGCCTGGATGGGTCATTTGAATGATGATTTCCCACGTCTCTGATGTCATATAATCTTTCTATTGAGGGTAATGAAGCTACCCAAAACACTTATTGGGAAGTTCATGAGGTGAGAACCTTTATATCTGTGTGTGTGATACATATACATATACATATATATATATTGCCTTGGTGAGGATCAAACCATCCCATACCTAAATATATACAACAATTATTCAAGAGCCTAACTAAACGCCGGTTTTTATATGATTTTTATTTAATACCCACTCTAGTCTTTATTAATTAATACAAGAGTCAGATAATTAATTTATGGTATTAAAAAATTAATTAAATTAATTATTTATAACAAATGTGTATCGTTTTATTAAAATACAATCTTTAATAATGTGTATTGGAACTATCTAAAAAAATTTGAAAAACAAAGTCAATTGATATATTGTATTTAAGATTTAAATAAATCCTTGCTTAATTCCTATATTTAATACTAGCGGTAATATAATTGATAACGCTTGGATTAATTAATACTATGTTGAGTTGGGTTCATTGACTGATGTATGTACTGAATAAATCTCCATGCTTACTATATATCAATCTGGACTAGTGCCACTCAAAATATACAAATTTGAAAATAAAGGCTGTAAACTAAAAATTTTGATCATGGAAAGAACTTAACAATGAATTGAACCAAACGAAATTGAAAAATAAGATGAGGACCAACCGTAGGGCAACGATATACAAGTGGACGTCCACATGAATCTAAATTTAGTTATATATATTAGTCCACGGACTAATCTGTGTGGGGATAATGGAAATGAAGCAGAAGAGGCCAAAGTTGATACAGTGACAGAAGAGGCTGCAAGTGCGAAGGCAGATGAAGAGGCCAAGAAGGAAGAAGACGACACGAGTACTGTAGTAGTTGCAGAAGAAACCATAAAAGAAAATACTAAAGTAGTGGCAGATGATCAGGTTGAGGCACCAAAGGCTGAAGAAGGAGAAACTAAGACTAGTGATAAAGAAGAGGTCAAGAAAGAAGAAGATGAAGAAGACAAAGCTGAGAAGCATCTAGAGAAGGCAGAAGCCTCAGTTGATGATGAAAAGAGCCAGGAGAAGGAGGAAGCAAAGAGTGAAGAGAAGAAAGAAGAGGCAGAAACTGCTGAAGAGAAGAAGAGTGAACAAGGCACAGAAGCTGAAGCTGCAGCAGCTGATGAGAAGACTGATGGATGAGACCGAGCATGCATCGGACCCACAGTCAGATGGATTGTTCTATAGTCCTTCGATCTATCTTTATAATAATCATCGATCATCTCGATCGATCTGTTCTCTATTTTATGAGTTTGTGATGTTTTAGAGGGTTTCTTGTGTTTTGTTATGTTCTTGTGATGTC
>JANTPZ010012816.1:0-10050 GCA_025593235.1 Vachellia pachyceras
CTCCGTCGATGGCTTCGTTGGATGGAGTTCAGCTTCTTCTCCGTCGATTCGGGCCATGCCCAGTGTTGCTTGGCAGTGATGCTTCTTCTCCATCAATGGCTTCATTGAAGGCTTCAAATCGGAGAGATTTGCTTCTTCTCCGTCGACGGCTCTTAGTCTTTTTTTTTTCTAAGATGATTTTTTTCAGAAGGATATATTAGTCGATGAAGTTGTAAGAGTGCTAGTGCCTGGATTGGAAATCTCAGAAGATAAATGGAGGACACAGAACCAGAATGTGTGGCAGATAGTTAATAAATGGAGGACACAGAACCAGAACGTGTCACAGATAGTTAGCCATTGTGTGTCTTCTAAAAGGAATTTATGAATTTTGAAAAGATTTTACATGTTTGTTATAAACTTCAGTATATTTTTACGAATTTCGAAATGTTAAGATTTCACCGACTTACACATTGATGGGTTTGAGCAGAGGAGGGACGCTGAGCCTAAGGAGTGAATTGACCTAAGGGGATTTAAATATTGTTTTGGCTGTTAGCTTCAGCATGTTTCATGTCGCCTCACTACAAGTCTCTTGATTTTGCAGCTTACTCAATCCTTTTTTGCAAACATTGGATTAGAAAATTCAACCCAGATTTTGTTATCCCTGCATGCTCGATCAATTTTCTTAAACATATTGCACAAAATTCTTGATCAATCATCACCATACATTATTACTAGTAACATACATTCTTACTAGTAATTCACATAACGCGTTGCTTCAACTCTTGATTTATTTTAACTCCATTGCGATATTTTTTGCATAGATAACTTTTTGTGTTCCTGAATTATATCCGTAAATAAAATACTTGAAAATCTTATTCCGAGAATATGTAATTATTATTACGAATAAGACATCATAAATGAAATTACCCAAGAAAGACATCAACATCAATATCTGAATGCATAAAAATGGCATCACGTCACCAATGATGCAATCCATTCATAGTATGATCAGGAAGATGTAAAAGTAATGTTGGAAGATGAGTAAGCATGGTGCGATTTAGTCAAACATCTAGGCTTAGTATTTTTTATGTGTAGATACAATTTATAAGGAGTCATCCTAGTGACAAGATTCACATCTCAAGACTCGTCAGGTATGCTCAAACTCTTGGCATTCAGTTATTTATAATACTGGAAGATAGGGAAAAGACAATGGCCAGAGACTGTATATATTAGAGGCTTTGTCAAGAGAGGGCATGCTTCGACAAACCTCCGTTAGGAAAGGCCTTCAAATTCAATTGTGTGAATCTTAGGCAGCCTGCCTAGATGCATCGGCCAACAAAGCCAATTTTGAATAGGCCAAATTGTTTTAGATGTTCTTCAGGTTCTCTGCTTCAAGATTCTATACATGAATCACATCCCACTTCCAAGCTTTAGGCTCTCTGCTCCAAAGCCAATTTTTTTTTCCTGGGCTGGATGCACTGCCTCACATCCAATTCCTTCATCAACTTATTCACAACTCTAGGGAGCTCTTGATAGTTTGATCCCTCGATAAGGCTAAATATATCGGTTATCTTTTGTGGGAACGTGAAAATATAGGATTACAGAGTCCTCCAGTGTTTTGAGCACTTGTACATACAAGATTGTTATGATTACTGGTTCATTTAGTTCCTGACTCTCACTCACTTGTCTCTTCCAAGTTCATAGACGCGACGGGTTAAGGAACTTGGAGGGATTCTCAACAGCAAATTAAAAAGGCTCGGCTCAACTCATGCCTTTGGATGTAACTGTAACGTAACAGAATGAAAAAGAATCCGCCGAGGTCGTGTTTAACAGCTTGATGACATTAGAACTTGTAGATCCTCGGAAACTCTCCTGTTTATGCGGCTCTGAGAACCATGAATTCAAGTGCCCTCCTCTCGAAAACTGTAATATCAGATAAGGTAGAGAGTGAAACTCCACCTTCTCTCTAGATTTCTCCTGCAGACTTCACTCTCCTCCGCCTAACCATCACGGAGCCGTAGTGCTCTCTTTGCTGCTGCACATCTTCACCCATCCCTCACGGAGCTCTTTCAGATCGGCATTGTATTCGCTGTCACTGTCCTCTTCGCCGTAGACTGCTTTGTTTTTCTTCACTTCCCTGCTCCTAGAGAAGAACCATATGGTCGCTCATCCCAAATAATTTTTCCGCCTCAATCGTTGCTTCATCTGTGTGTTTATTTCTCTTCTTGGCTTTCTCAGCTGCCTTTCCATTGTCTTCTTTTGTTTCACCGGTTTCCTTTGTTAGATCTCTCATCTCTGATAACTCTCTGCTTTTTCTGTTTGCATTCGTTTCTTGTGTCTTTTCTATCAGCTTGCATGTTGGTTTGGTTTTATGCTCCTTTGTCTTTTCAGGTGTATGTTCAAATTTCAAGGTCTCTGGTTTATATAAAAAAATCTTTTGTATTCCATTTGATTAGTTACTTTAATCTTTATGAGTCTTTTGGTTGTTAATCTAGGGAGTAGGGAGTAAATCTCTATCAATTGTTCGTTATCTTTGTTGGTTTGTTCTAGCTAGTCTAGTGAAAGTTGTTGATATGTCTCCCCCATGTTGTAGACACAATAGCTTTTCATTTAACAACGAACACTTTGCTTTTACTAAAGTAATGGATCATCGCAAGTTGCAGTCTTCGAAATTGCAGTCATTGATAAAAATTCATGGGAAGTTAAAAGGATTTATTTCAATGGTCCAACAATTTAGCAACTCTTTTCTGCTTTATTTCCAACACGTGGATGACTTGAACTATATGCTTCTTCATAGATCATGGATGCTGCAAGGTTACATCATTAATCTAATTCCATAGAAGTGCAACCTTGTTTAACATGCATGCTCATAATTTTCCAGTTTGGGTCCAAATTCATGATTTACCTTTAAAATTCTATGATGAGGAGACAACTCGTTATATTGGTAACCAGTTGGGAAAATTTGTTAATTATGATGCCAAGAGTTGTTTTAATTGTTATGGCTTTCGCATTCAAGTTTGTCTCTCAGAGTTTGGATTGAACCTAATCAATCTTAATAGCCTCAAATTGCTTGATGGTCGATCTTTGAATGGAACAAGTAGGGAGAATATGTCATTCATGTTTGGGTTTTGGTCACGTTGCTAGGAATTATAAATTTCTCCCTAATCCTAAACCTCAAGTTGTGATCTCTACTATGGGTTCCAAGTCTATTAGTATTAAGTATGATGGTTTGTCTTACATGTGTACTGCCCAAGTGCCAGGGGTTCGGATTACTGTACATTGTTCTACTTTTAGCGATTTTGGTAGAGGAGGTTGCCAAAAGCAAAAACTAGCCTCATTATGAGAATGCGTGCTAGGCCTATATGCAAACATAAAGCTGAAACATCTGAGATAAGTAGCCAAGTAAATAAAAGGGCTAAAATACATTATCTTAAAGACTCGTGCTCCAAAGGTGTGTGCATTCAAGCTACATGTGAAGAGAATGATTCAGTTTCTGAAGTCTCATATTGAAATGAATAGAAAGCGCAAATATTGTGAGGAGTCTTCAGAATTTTTATGAACAAAAGAGTCAGATCCTATTCAAAAGTTACTTATGCTTTTGATACTTTGGTTCTTTCACTTAAGGCCAAAGCATTCTCAGATCAATTAAATTGGCATGGGAATGAAAGTACCAAGAAGAAAGATATCGATGGCCTCCAAGAGAATAGATGTCGATAACCAAGTTAATTTTCCCTCAAAGAGAATAGAGGGAAAATTAACTTGGTTATGTTCCACAATGATTGGCACAATCTCTTGGCTTTTTCACAAAGCTTTCAACCTGGTTTGTGTTCCTGAAGATTTCTTCAATACCTTATGGGATACTTACGTCCTCACCTTAATGGTCAATAGCAGCGTTAATTGATAGCTTTCACTTCACATTGCTTTTAGTTTAGATGATGCTTGTGGTGGTCATCTTGTTTTTCTCCGATGTCATGCATGGTAGCAGTGTCATGGTTTGTGTGTATTGTTAATGCTCTGTTTTATATTTGGACTATGAAGCTTAACTTCGTAGAGTCAATGGCTTGTGTGTATCGTTAATGCTCCGTTTTAATTTAGGTTTATTTGTTGTTTCTAGTTGTTAGGATGTTTTTAATGTTTTCTTAGCAACGGGCAAAGATGATTTTTTACTAATTACACGATCCTTTAAAAGCCCAATGGTTTTTAGTATCTTTTTACCTTGTTTTTAATAATATTGTCTTTTTATCAAAAAAAAAAAGTGCCCTCCTCTCGAGAAATTGACCTGAGGCGACAGGATTCTGTAGGCGGGTCAAAAGTGCACCAATTGTTTGAGTTGCCTTAATTTCTGGCTGGATGTTGTATCACTGGGTGGTGGACAACTTGCTTAAGAATTGTCAATAAATGACGAGGTGGAGGCAATCACTCTCCAATTTGAAAACCCTGATGTTGAGATAGGTTGCCAAAAATGGAGCAACCTCGAGTGCTTTTATTCTGGAACAATGAAACTACGAGGGGATAATACAAAAAACCCAGGTATGAGAACTCGGATGAGATGGGTTTGGGATATGGTGGCTGGTGGGGAAGGGAAGGAAGGAGGGATGAAGGAGAAGAAAGAGGAGGTGGAGGAGGAGGGTTGGGATTGGTGTTCTCTTGGTGGTGCCTGGGAGATACGGAAACAATGGATGATTGGTTCACGAGTGTTGAGAGAGGGAGGAAAAGAGCGGAAGGAGGATACTCTACAACTGCTCGATCGACAAGATCATGAGCCACTTGTCAA
Source organism: Vachellia pachyceras (assembly GCA_025593235.1). Lineage (NCBI taxonomy): Eukaryota > Viridiplantae > Streptophyta > Magnoliopsida > Fabales > Fabaceae > Vachellia > Vachellia pachyceras. Next base: position 4,754 of record JANTPZ010012816.1, read on the forward strand.
GGGCATCATCACATTGCTGAATACCGTATGGATTAGAAGACGGAACTTAATCATCCATGAAGGAAAATTCACCACTCCTGCTGCGCATGCAAATGAGATTAATTCACTCGCCTCAATTCATCAGATTGCTATTGCTTTCTCATCTGAAAAGGAAAAGCATCCGCAAGCTACACCCACCCTCTTTGCCATAAATACACCAATCTTTCCTACTAGATTTCTCGAATTGGACTACTATCATACAGAAAAGCAAAAGCAGAGGAGACATGATTTGTAATATTTCGGACCTATTCAATGTTTCTCCTGCAACAAATTGCACCACAATGATAGTTGCTTCATTCATGAATGTCTTAAGGGAGCTCTTACCTGGATTGTCAACAATTACTTTTTTCTCACCAACGATGGCTACTCTGATGATATGGTCTTTTGGCAAGAGAATTAATAATATCTTCCAGCAATCCCTCAAGGACTCAAGCAGTACAGTTAGGGATGATTTGACGTCTTTGATGAATCTATTCCAGAACGTTACAATATCCTCTTTCATGTTTTTTCCCATTGATGCCCACTCTGGTTTTAATTGTTGTCCTCCCTTGTATTCCTTTCTGTCAGACCTACTTCTTACTTAATTTCATTTTGATCTTATTATCAGGAAAAAGAAAGAACAAGGGGATGGAGGAGTGGAGTAGCGAGGAAGGAGATAAATGGGGCAACTTGCATGAAATTCTGTGCAAGAGGGAGTTGTGAGGGGAAGAAACTGTCAACAAAGGAAAGTGAGCTGCGTGTCTCTTTGGTGGCCAATTCAAATTTCAACCTTTGTGTGAACCAGACCTCTACTCTTCAACCCTCTAATAATCATACTCCACTCCTCCCTTTCTACCATTTTTTCAGCTCTTCCTACAACTGGAAAATTAATCATTTCCATTCAGATCCAACCCATTTAGTGTCTTTTTCGCAGAATTACACGTCAAGTCTGACATCTCGGATCTAACTATATACGCCGCACGCATGACACGTGTGTTAGTCTTTGTAAATCCCACACCACTCGTCCATATGTCTTGGGCACACTTGACATACATATTAAATGATTTCTTTTGACATTTCGTGGATGTCGGCTCCATTTCCATTACGTGACTCCAGTGTCCACACACAATTTTTCAACTTTATTCATTCAAATCCTTTTGGCCAATCTTTTAACCCTGTAGCAATAACATAGTTTGGATGAGTCAGACTCCAAAATCTTACCTAAAGTAGGATATGCCTTCAGCTTTAAACATTTAAAAAAAAAAATACCCTTCGATCACCAAATTATAAAGCTGTTAGTGGGATTTAAATCAGCAACTTCATGACTCAAGAGTCAAATACTTGTTTATTTGGTTAATTTTTTTTTTTTGTGTTTTCCAGAGAGATATTGAAGTTTATGAACTGACAGTAGCTTTGTTCATGAGAAAATGAAATGGGAAACATTCCTGCCAAGAGAATTTAAATCCAAAAGACTTTCATTAGTTGCGTTGCCCCGTTGATGTGTGCGGTCCATTTCTTGGGATGTCCATTTCATTTCCGACTTGTTTTTCCTCCTTCAACTTCTTTTGATGGAATTGGTGTTACCCGATCCTATGCATATATATATATATATATATATATATATATTATCTCATTTACAACGTAACTTATAAATAAAATGTTATATTTAGAAACAAACTGATAAGTGCTTTTTCTCACAGTTGCTAGAACCTATATATATATATATATATATATATATATATATGCAACCTATTTGATAAGGCGTTGAGGAGAGTTAAAAGTATGTTTAACAGTGTTTTCTACAAAACGAGATAATGTCCTTCACGTATTTACCTCGGTTTGGGTAAAATTACTTCTATATCGCGTTTCCAAACGGACCCTGAACTCTTTTACAACATAACTTATATTATTATAAATAAAGTTTTATATTTAGAAATAAACTGATAAGTGTTTTTTTACAATTGCTAGGACCTATACTGATGCCACTGTAAAATCAGATCATTCATTACTGATGCAAGGAAACAAGTTTTTTAAATATAAAAACAATTCAAATTATACATTTTTGTTTTTAGGGAAAATTAGAGATTCCCCACAGCCGCCTGACCATAGAATTAAAGAAACATTGGTCTTGCGAAACGCTGTCACGAAGCCTAGAATGACGTGTAAGAGGAAGTTTAAAGAAGAATTCTCATTAACATTTGAGTCTGTGGCCACAAGAGTATTCATTAGACGTGGGTAAAAATCCAGTGGTCCCATCCGGTTTAAATCGAAATCATTAGGTTAAACTTTTGTCATTTATAAATGTGGAAAACAAAAAAAACTACGACCTCAGGCTGGTTGGAGTTGAACTAGACTAGGATTTGGGTTATTTTGTATAACCCAAAATTTATACTTTAGGTTGGATATAAATGCAGGCGCAGTCCTATGATATTCATGACTGAGATTCTGTGTAAATCAGCATTGTAATTGTATGTAGAAAGCGTTGGCAAAAAAAAAAAAAAAGGAAATCAGCATGAGAATTGATTGAAATAATCAAAATAAAAGCCGCGTGGGTTGGCATGCAGTAGATCCTCATCGATGATTTAATTTAAGGATAGCCAATGGTTGCCCTCCAAAAAATGTGCGAAGCCAACTTGGTTTACATACAAAACTACTTTAAGATGAATCAAAGGTGCCCTTGATATCCCATCTTAGATTATCAGAATAGTTTATGGTATTAAAATAGGGGAGCGGACAAAATTCGAACCCCACCAATTATGCCATTCTGTATCAACTTTCAAAATATGATTCCACTATCTTATGTATAATTCTTAATATACAAATCAATTGATATTTTTTATATATTAATGAAGTTAAATACATTATTCAAAAATATTTATTTGTATTATTATAACGTCATATTATAAATTAGATAAATTAATTAGATAATAATGATAAATATAAATATTTTACAATAATATATATAATCCGTACAGCAAAACACCTTTTTTTTAAAATCAAATTAACATGAGGAATGTATTTGGCTCATAACGAATCATTTATGGAACTGGTTGCATTTCAGTGTACAGATTCGTCTTCCTCGCCCCCTTTACAGTCTTCATATTTATTATACAATAGTAACAGTAATGTTCATCTTGACTTTAATAATGTACTTTATCTTAGATGCCTAAGCTTAACCATCAAATCTCTCCCGCAATAATTCTATGTTTGGATGGGCCCCACTTAGCCTTGGACCATGTCAATTAGTCAACTCAAAAAATGGTATAATCAAAAAGTTACAATCATCAATTTGTTTGTTTATCCATTCTACCCATGCATGACACTGTACTGAAGCCAAACTGTGGAAGTTCGATTTACCAATCTTAATTGGCAAAAAAAAAAAAATTTACCAATCTTCAAATCTGACATTATTAAGAAATTATTAATAATTGAACTTAAAATTTTATTCCTATTCAGAGAAATGAAGAATAAAGAAAAAGTGTAGAAGAATTTGCTTCCATTTTAGTGCATACTTGATAATTACTTTGGGAATTACATTGATGAGATAAATTTACCTCATATACTTACTTCAATTTCTATGAAATTATTCTTCTAACATGATTCGCTGAAAATTATTCAATTATCTACCATGCTTGTCTGATTTATCATGGATTGGGAGAATAACCTGCAAGGATTCGCTGAAAAGTTTAGAACAGGGGAAGGATGGCAATCTGGGACTTCATTTTCTGGTAGGAGCTGGCTATCTACCACCCAAAAGTCAAAAAGGCACATCGCAGCAATTTTCAGATCCCAAGTCATTCATTCACAGGAATAGAGAGAGAAGGAGAAGGTGATGAGGAAGGGAGGGAGAGAGAGTGACGAGATTGCAAGAGTCAACCGACCCTTTTTGGATGCTTATATTTGTGAGGCTTCGAAAACTCCACATGTTCCATTTTATCTTTACCCTTTTTCCTTCTCTCCTTTCTCTGTCCAAATCTACAGACGTTTCGTTTTCCACCATTTTTTACTCAAACTTTCTTTTTAGCCCTCTGAAACCTCACCACAGTCAAGCATGCATCAACAGAAAGCGATGACGCACTCTCAGCATTAGGGTTCATGTTTTCTCATATTAACCCTCATTCCTCACCCTCCTTCTTCGTCCGTGTCAGAAACTACTATTCTGTAGACCCCCCGTTCCGTCCAGCCTGGGTTGGAGAAGGAACGACTTCGCTTCTTTCTCTCTCCAAATAAAAAAAAAGACTTTTTTCTTTGAGGCTAGACACTGGCCTCTATCCTTTTGTCTCCTCCTGTATCTCTCTATGTCTGCTGATATTATTATTTTTATAGGCTTGAAGGTTCGCTGTTGTTGGCCCTCGAGTGTAAATATTTACGAGGCAGATTTCGAGCCTAACCGGTTCATGTTTTGGTTCGAAATTTTCCGGGTTGGAAGCTAATCGTGGAAACAGGCATAGCGATTGCAGCTTAAATTTGTGTAGAAAAAGAAGAAGAGGAAGCATCGAAGAAGCTTTTTCTTTGATGAGTTTTACGGGTTTTCCAGATATTCCTCCTTACAGCAGCAAGGATTCTTCTAGAATGCCCTCTGGTGTAATCTCACAGCCTCGCCTTCTCACTTCCACTCCCACAGCCAAAACCATGTTCAACTCTCCTGGCCTCTCACTTGCCCTTGTGAGATCTTCTCCTTCCACTTTTCTCTGCCTGGCCTTTTTCACTTATTTTCTTACATTTTTTTGTTATTCGTATTTTCAGCAGACGGATATAGACGGACAAATGGATGGAAATAGAATGTCTGAGAATTACGAGATGAATGTTAATGGGAGACGAAGCAGAGAAGAAGAGCAAGAAAGCAGATCTGGAAGTGATAACTTGGAGGTTGCTTCCGGCGACGATCAAGATGCCTCCGATCACCCTCCCAGGAAAAAGCGCTATCACCGACACACCCCTCAACAGATACAAGAGCTGGAAGCGTATAGCTTATTCTATTAATTTACTATTTTTTTTTTCAATTAGAAACGAATTTTATTATTCTGGTAGTTGATGAAGTTTTTGTTTTCGTACCATTTTTTGGGGTTAGTCTGTTCAAGGAGTGTCCTCACCCGGATGAGAAGCAGAGATTGGAACTGAGCAAGAGGCTTTGTTTGGAAACAAGGCAAGTTAAATTTTGGTTCCAGAATAGAAGAACTCAGATGAAGGTACCGTTAGTTTTGCAAGCCCTTTTTATATGGATTTGTTTGGGGCTATGATGGATTGTGAAATTTGTCTGTATATTCTATCAGACCCAA
>JANTPZ010012818.1:0-10064 GCA_025593235.1 Vachellia pachyceras
CGCTTCTCTCTTCCCTCTCTTGATTTCTTGAATCCATTCGGTTCTTATTTCAGATCCGAAGCCATGAGGGAAAGATCGATGTTCTTAAACTTATATGCACGATCTCAAGTTTGTACTCGGCTTGTTTTTTGCTTTGTGTTGGTCGAAGGAAGATTTATGTATTTTATTTTTAAAATATAAAGATCAAATCACATGCTTCAGCTTTTGTGAAGCCGTGATCACATCGCGGCTTCACAAAGCTGAAGCTTGTGATGTGATCGTGGCTTCACAAAAGCTGAGGGATACCTTTGGAAGTATGTGAGGGATGGTGGCTGCGACTCGGCTCTCCCACCAGTCCTCTCCAGCTCCCTCATGCCTGCTTCATTCCCCTTTTTGCAGATCCTGTTCGAGGGTACGATTACCAGCATCAACTACAGCCACAATGGTCGTCGCCACCACCACCAACTCTTTTGTTCCAAACACATCCTTTCTCCTTTCTCAGTCCCCTCTTCCTTCCTCCAAAGCCATGACGATTATTATTTAGAAAGCGAATCATCAATTATTATTTATGTTCAATCTTCCCTCTGATTATTATTTATGTTCAATCTTCCCTCACCTCTCATTTCGTCAACTTCACTTCTCTTCTCTTCCCTCTCTCAATTTCTTGAATCAATTCGGTTCTTATTTCAGATGTAAAGCCATGATGGAAAGATTGATGTTCTTAAACCTATATGTTCGATCTCAAGTTTATAATTGGCTTGTTCTTGCTTTGTGTTGACCGAAGAAAGGATGGTGCATGAAGGAAATGGACTCATCAAGTCGTCAGAGTAAATGGAGTCTATGGAGGCATAGAGCAGTGAGGGAGGGGGAGAAAGAAGACTTTGAGGAATAGAAAATATGAAAAAGGAAGATGATTGACCGGAGTGAGGGAAGAGGGGAAAATGTTTATTAAATTAAATTATTAATCGAATATAAATCTACCAATTTTAAGTTAGTTATTGTAATGATTTATGTGTTTTTTTAAAAAAAATACAAGATCAAATCACAAACTTTAGCTTTTGTAAAGCTGTGATGAGAATTTTTTTTTTATGATTGATTTGAAAAGCCACACGTGAACCTGGGGTGCAATGCAATATGTGCCCTGACCAATAAAAAAATAACAACCGTTCCATGGGTCCCACTACTCTTCTCTCTCCTATGTTCCCTGCATCCTACCGCCCAAATTTTGTCCCCCCAGCTTTTCACGCATACCTCTTTCCAATTATATGGCTCCTCATCCTTGTACAAATTTTCCCTCAATACCGAAAAAACAAAAATTTGATAAATAATAAAATAATATTTTTTTTTCAATATTGTAATACATTACTTCATATGATTTATTTAAAAAATAAATTATAATAGATGCATTAAATTTTGGGAAAATCAAAGAAAAAGAAACTTAAAATTTTGTAAAGAAAAAAAGTGCTACCTATTGATTTCATAAATAAATTTTCATGCTACTGCACGTCAGTTATGGTTGGCAATTGACATCTAAAATTTGAAAAAAAAAATTTAAAAAAAATACCAGGTGTAATTGATGTCTAGTAAAAAAAATTATCTTATATAATTAGTAAGATACTATTATTCATATGATTTTATTCTCTTATACAATTTCAATATTACTGTACATGACGTTTTTAATAGGATTTATTAGTGCAATATATATATATATATATATTAAGTGTATGGATATTTTTAAAGAGATGAAGAATTTGGCCCCCATCCAACCCCTCAAAAAATTAAAAAGTAAGACAAGTTTATAAATAATTTACTTTATTCATCATTTTTGCCGCTCATGTTATTTCTATTCCTCACTTCAATTTATTTTGTTTTGTTGAGCGTTTAAAGGAGGGAAAAATTGAGAAGATGAATGTAAAGATAATGAGGGATGTAATTGGAAAGAGGTGTTTGAAAAGCCGAGGGAGATGGTGGGATGGAGAGAGAAGATGGGTGGAACTGATGAGAACAATTGTCGTTTTGTCACGTATTTAGTATAAATATTAATTCTATTTTACATTTTATATCTATTAAAATAAGTGTTTTTGTAAAAAAAATCATATTTTCTATACGGTACAAATTTAATGGACTGGGCGAACTCATTATTTTTAATGAGTACCTTAACCATTTCCTATTTGGACCCTTTCACTGTCAAAGGAGCGACAACTTGCCTAATTTGGTGGTCATTTGAGCTCATTTAAAAATTCTCTTGAGAATAACTTTTACAGATTTTGAGGTAAAACTTAGGTTTTGAAAAGTAATTGTGTTTGAGAAGTTATTTTATTTTACTGAGTTCGATGCAAAATGTAAGAAGGAAAAGGGAAAGAGAAAATTTATTATGAGAGAGAGTGTGATTTGACAAAAAAATAAATTTTTTTAAAAAAATTAAATTTTAAAAAAGTAAGTATTTAAATAAAGTCTAGATTTTAGACTAAAACCTAGGGTACAGAGTGGTCGTTATAGAAGGAAAATGGCACAGAATGGGGGGCATCTTGCATGGAAAAGAGCATTGTTTTGTGATTTGATTCCCACATGCCTCAGCCTCAGCCTCATCTTATTTTCTGAATCACAACCCTATTCACACTCCACCCCGGAACTAACTAATGTGTTTGAGAATTCATTACAAGATGCCTGTTTGGAAGTACTTCTTTAACGGTCTACAGGTAAGCATGTTTTGTTTCCACTTGCCAGACATACTTATCCAACACTTCAACAAACCCATACTATATTATGCTCTTTGACCAAGGCGTGGGTGTTGTCGGGTTAACAAGCCAATAAAGACACAATTTACATGGTACTTGTTTGGGAACTTCGTTCCCCAACGGTACACGTAAATCGAGATAAAACCATCTCAAAATCCGTAAAAATCATCTTGAAATCCGTAAACTTCTTTCTCCAAACGGAACTTATTCTCCCAACAAAATTCCCAAACATACACATGGTCGTATGTATTCTCCATTACACCTCATTTGACTGCTCCAGCAAGTGGATAGAAATAGACACAGTAGTTGGGGGACTTAGAGAGGCCACATTCACATAACATAGGAAAAAAAAACCTTTCATATGATTTCCCATTTGCCATTCACAGAATCTAGTTTTTTTAAAAAAAAAAGTGAGTGCCTAAACAAAATCTAGATTTTAGACCAAAATCTGGTTTGAGACTGTGATCCCAAACGAGTCTTTGGTGAGTGGTGGTAGTGATAGTTGTAGATAACTTAAAAAAAACATGATTTTGATAGAATAAAACTAATTTAAAATATTAATTCTTAACCCTAACCTTAACTAAAATCCTTATGATTGAGATACATTCTTCATCGGCACTTGTTTACAGAGACAATAGATTTTAAAGGATATATTGAAAATGGTTCTAAAAAGGCAGGAAGGAACTCATGAACTCAATAATTTAGGTTGCTAGCAATGATATTGACAGGATACCTTTTTGGGTATTCATCTAGCATTTGCATAATTCGTTATATATATATATATATATTTTCCTTGCCAGATTCATTCTTGATGTAATATTAGGTTTCTTTTCTCATTGTGTTTGTTTGTTTTGCACATTCAAACCACATTGTACGTAAGTATGTAGGTTAGCTTATAACCATAAGATTTCTCTAAAACCTTACTTAACTTCGGTTATTAGTGTGTTATTAATTTTTTTTGTGATTAATAAAATATGGACTCTGTTTTTGGTCAAAAGAGGGTCGTCAAAATAAATGGAGTCGGGGGGGACTAAAGACTTCTACAAATAGAGAAAATGAAAAGAAAGATATGACTGATAGAAGGGGTGAGACTTGAGAGAGAGGGGGGAGGTAAATAAGGATATGAGAAAACGTTACTAAATTAAATTATTAAAGGAATATAAATTAAAAGGCTGATACTTGGGATTTCACGTAAGATTAAAAATTTAAAATTAGTGTTGAGGGGTACTTTTACAGAAATACTTGAAGGGTCGCGTCAATCTAAAGATGTTTTCTCCCAAAATATTTCAAGTCATATTTTTCTATCAATCTTGTATCCTATAAATTTTTTTAATTATTTTTCTCTCTTCATAATCTGTTAAAATATATATATTTATGAGTTGAGATTCTTCTTTTTTTATACAAAAATTTTAGAAAAGAGGTCGGGCTCACCCACGATCCAAAGACAGGACACCTAACTCATGATCCACTAGGGCATGTCACTTTGAACACTGGAGCAAGTCAAGCAAGCCCTTTGATAAGGAATCATGGGTAGGTCAACCCAGCTTCACTAAGCTGCGAAAATGCCTCCCTAAGCATCACGACTGGAGCTACAACTAAGTGGCACTCCCTAGGATCAAACACTCTCCTTTTATGTGAAAGTACTAGCCCAATCCCTTTGCGAGTTGAACTTATGGGACGATGGGTTATGAGTAGAGATTCTTGTGTGTACTAACTATACCACATGATTTATGCACTCCACAATAAAAATGTTTCAGTTGCCTTTCTTTGAACCTTACATTTATTCTAAAATTTATCTCTCACGATTTTCAAGGTACAGCGGGACTCATAAAAAACAATTGAAGCATTTTAATTGAAGAGATTATAAATGACATTGTGTATCAGGTGAACACAAGAATATTTCTATTCATGAGACTCACAAGAAAGACCGATATTTTCCAAATGCATTGGTCTAGAATACTATATACTCCTCAAATGTTACATTATTTATAATATGTTCAATAATTTATTCCAATTATATTTTTTGTGGATCTTATATCCTAGATTTTTTTTTATTATTTTCCTTTCTTCATTATTTATCATAATATATATTTGTGGGACTTATAAAAAAAGATAATTGAAACATTTTTAATGATAAAACGGTGTGATTAATTGTGTATGCACCCAAGAATTTTTTAAAATTGTAAACATGAGTTTTAACGAGTTCGTTATTATCTAAAAACTCAATAAAATATTTAGATATATAATATCAATTAAAATTTCTCACCTCCCAAAATCAGGGTGCATTCAACATCATGCCCAAGCGGTCTGTGCCTGTTTTTAAAACAAGCTTTTTAAAACAAGAAATCTTTATTAATTGTACTTAAGATTGCGAGATGTTAATGCAGTCCATTAGCAAGTATACACCACAAAATTCACTTATAATTATCGAAGAAATTAAAAGTTGAACATAAAAGATTAAATGCACGTAAACACACATATTCTTTTCAATTTGTCAACGAACGTAATTATTTTTTTGTATGAGAGCATTGGTAACACATATTTTCATTTTTCTTATTCTAATATAGCAGCTAAAATAAAAACAATATCTTAATTATTATTTATAAAAAATAAATTTCATTTAAAAATAACCATTTTGAATAAAATCTAAGCGAGTTTTTCAACCTTGCAGGGAGCAGAGTGGATCCGATGGAATCTAAGCAATGAGGCGGGGAAGCAGTGTACCAAAAAAATCCAATAGGCTACCTTATTTGGTTATACTTGCTGGGAAAATCCAACGGGCTACCTTAATGCCCATTTCAGTATGTTTCGGGTTTATCTAGACCAGGAACTAAAATCCAGGTTTGCTTTTTATAATGGTTCTAGAAGACAGGTACATCCTATTACTCATATTAGGAGGGACTTCCATAAGTTGGAAACCAATGCATCTGTCATGCCTTCTGGGAGGTGCGGTTGTGGAGGAGTAATTCGTGGTCAAGATGGAAGCTGGCTATGTCGATATAATTGTAAACTCACGTTTGTTCCTATAGCCATTGTTGAGATAATAGGAATATTACATGGACTGTGCTTGTGTTGGAGCATAGGAATTAGCAAAGTTGAAGTTCGGTCTGATTCCATTGGGGCGATTAACTTGTTACTGCGTGCTTGCATGATCGAGCATCCGTTCGATGATGCTATTTATGAAGCCAGATCCTTGTTGAATAGGAATTGATAAGTTATTGTTATCCATGTGTCTAGAGATAATAATACATGCTGATTATTTAGCTAAATTAGCGCACAATATTATGGGAAATTTTTGTATTTTCTGCCAACAATCTCCTTATACACATGGGGAAGGTAGTGACGGAAATTAGTTACCGGAATCCTTTTTATGACCCATTTGAGTTATTGATATCAGTTTACCATTAAAAAAAACCGTCAAAATCACATACAGGAGATAGTGACTTTCCAACTAGTATTGTATATGTTTAGGAATTCCGTTGGAAGAAAGGAATTTACGAATTTCTAAATGGTTTTACACATTTTAAAATAGATTTTATGAATTTCAAAATTGATTTTACACATTTGAGATGATTTTATGTCGATGAAGTTCCCAGATAAGCACGTTAAATGCTCACGAGGAGACGAGGTCCGACTTCAGCAACTTTTGCTGGTAAATTTCTCTTTACCAGGGGGTATTCTTCGCACTGAAGCTGCCAAGTCAAGTTTCACTGTTTCCCATATTCACGGTGGCCTCGTTTCACAAAGTTCTTTAAAAAATTAAAAGTACTTTTAACAGTATTTTTCTATAAAATGAGACAATCTTCTTTACCTATTTATCTTAACTAACGAGCCCACTATATTCCAAGAGCGGCGTCTCTGTAATCCATACCCATATTCTTTTTTTTTAAGTAAGTAATCTGGTGCTTCGTTTTTCCTCTGACTTCGATTCTGTTCACGTCTTCTGTGTTACTTTCCTCTTCCTTCGGTGTCGATTCTGTGTAAACCCTTTGCGTTGCCTTGCTGTATATGGTTTTGAATGATTTGTACTCCTTTTCAATGATCATGAAGTTTTATATGGAGGTATCATGATTTGTGCTCTTTCTATAAGGCTCGATTATTGTGAATTGGACTAGATCATTTCAGGACCTTTTGGCTTGGGTCCTTCTTTGTTGCTCAAATTGTTGACGTAGAAGGTGGATTTATGTTGTTTAATTGTAGAATTTCTATCTTGAGAAGGGTGTACTGTGTTTGATCCTCGACTGGCAGACTTGAATTCTTGTGAACTCCTTTGGATTTGAATATGCGGACCCTGTACCTGAAAGCTTGTTTAATGTTTCTAACATTTTTTGGGTATGTAATATTTAATGTGATGTTCTGTTGATGATTTTTGTCAATGTTATTGTAGGCAAAGTGAATTTATATTATGGGTGGAAGTTCTATAGATGATGATTGGGAGCTTGCTATCCCAACCAATGAGGCACGAACAGTGGTCTTGGTTGGGCGTACTGGCAATGGTAAAAGTGCAACTGGTAATGGTATTATTGGAAAGAAGGCCTTCAAGTCAAGGGCAAGCTCGTCGGGTGTAACAAGCACTTGTGAATTGCAAAAAACCGTATTATGGGGTTGGCCAAATTGCGAATGTTATTGACACCCCTGGTAAAATACTGAAAGTTGTCGCTATTCTTTGTGATCTTTGGATTGATAAGCCTCTTTAATCAATCATTACTTTCACTACATATAATTTTGTGGGGCTGTTTGGTTTTGCTGGGGATCTTAGAGAGTTTTTTGCAGGACTATTTGATTTTGCTGTGGGATCTGACTTTATTGGCAAGGAAATTGTAAAGTGTATTGATCTGGCCAAAGAAGGGATTCATGCCATCCTTGTAGTGCTCTCTGTTAGAACCCGTTTTTCTCAGGAAGAACAATCTGCTCTTCGTAACTTGCAGACATTGTTTGGAAACAAAATAGTTGATTACATGATTGTGGTCTTCACCGGAGGGGATGAACTAGAAGACAACTATGAAACTTTGGAAGGTTATTTAGGTCGTGAGTGTGCAGAGCCTTTAAAGGTTTGTTTGAGTTTGATTTTTATATTCTTTCAGGATCCCAGACCTTTAAAGCTTTTCTTAAGCATTTATATTTCTATGAATTGCTATTCTTTTTCTTTAGCCAGGTTTGATTATGACTTTCTGGTCATAAAAAATGTATGTTGTAGTTTATTGTTGCCATTCATGTACTGATCCTTGGTTTTCATAATTTAAAATTTCATATGTAAATTTTGATTGAGGTTGTATCATGTATGTCTATTTCAATATCATGGTCATTCAAGCTCCCCGGGGCAATGTGCAATTTTTTTTTTTCGATTAGGTTATGATTTATGTAATGGAGATATTCTGTGGTTTGTTACAGCAATGTTTTTCTAATAAAATTTCCACGTGTATTCCATTATTTCCTCGTGGTTACACAATCAATACTATTCAGTATCTCTTGCATCGCACGAACCCCTTGAAAGGGGTAGACTCTATTCCTACTCCATTCTAACTGTTAAGTTTTTAGTGCCATGGCCATGATTGTGTTGGTATGGCCTTTTGAATTGAAAGTAAAATAACTTTGAGATGAGGTTGTTTGATTCTCCAGCAGGGTGTAATCAAAGAAATAGAGTTCTAGAGATTGAAAGGCATGACTCATGAGGACTAATCTCCATGAATAAACTGTGCCGCATACAATGTCCTCATTAGTTAAGATGGTCTGGCATGGATTTGGGAGCCCCAAACTAAGAACCAAAACAATTATACCAAACAAAATTATAATGTGAAGGAACTAATCCTTTGTTGAAGGTTTAGTTTAGTTTTGTAAGTACTTACTATTTAATGTCAACCTTCTAATTATGCAAATCACTTTCTTGGTCGTCGTCTCACTGGTGTCAGTATTATAAAATGAAGATAACTGAGAGGAAGGGAGGAAGAGACTGGACAAAATATGTGGCTGTAGCTTGAAGACACACGATGCATATCGCAGGAGGAGGCAAGATGCCCTTCTCTCATTACCAAGAGTGATGCAGACTAAAAGGCAAAATGAAAAATGATCCAGATTTAGTTGTCTTCAATGTTTGCTGAATAAGGGAAAAAACATTTGAAAAATTAAAAAGGAATTAGGAAGTAAAGATGTCACATATAGTTGCAAAAAAATATGGTAAAATAGAGTAGCATAGCTTGATAAAAACTGGATGCTTTAGGCACATGACTTTCCCTTCAAGCTGGAATATAAATATTTAGAATTCTCAATTTAAATTTCATCCCTTCAAATTTGACCCAAGTAATGGCATTTGCTCTCTGAACACTTGCTATGGGATGTCAGATGTCAACCTTCTAGTTCCAGTTGATTCTCTTGGCCTCTGTCTTGCTGGTTTCAATAATTTAATAATATGTGGTTTTGCTTGATAACCTTGGAATGTAGGTTTGTTGTTTAAGTGTCACATCAAATTAATGTGGCCTCTAAATGTCAGTTTAAGTGATGTATAGGTTTTGAATAATCTTAATAGTTTAGAGAATTAAGTATGGCAAAAGTTTTTGTATTCAAGATATAATCAGACTATAGTTTAGGAGGTTATATGTGTTTTTTTGCTTTTATTTTGTACTTAAACATTTTCTGAGGCGGCTTCCTTGTGTATCCTTCATGGTGTTTCTTATATCTTGTCAAATCAAATAAAAAAAATAATTAAAGGAATTCTTATAACTAATTGAGATAGGTATATTCTGAGAAATTATTTTGTTTAGTTATCTATGCTCTTCTTCTATAGAAGAAAATAAGGAAATCCCAGGCTTGAAAATATTCTAGCATGATTAACTTCTGACCTAGTTTAGTCCAAGGAATTTCATTGTAGGCCTTAGCTGCTAAGCGATGAATGGCCAAGGCTATTTACTGAACTTGATTTCTTGTTCAACTCTGATATGATTTTCTGGCTTTTTGTGGGGACAATCACCATCATTGGTAGCATGTCGGCCATTAATGTATATTCTGTTGCTAATTTATTGTCAAACGTACTGCAAATGATATGCTTTACGTTTATACCTAATCTATGAACCAGATTTGGATTTAAGTAATGTGCTTTTTTATTTCATATATAGGTGGAGACAAAGCTGAGGGAGGCAACTACCAGGCTTGAACAACAATTGGCTGAGGCGCACGCTGCTAGGCTTAAGGCAGAGGAAAATGCATTTTTAGCTCAAAGAGGTCGGATGATGAAATTTGGGAACTTAGAGAAAATCTGGAGATGGCACGTGAAGATTGGAAGAGGCATGTAGGATATTTAACGAAATGCCAATGAAAAATACTGTGTCTTGGACTGCTTTGATCACGGGTTTC
>JANTPZ010012823.1:0-10634 GCA_025593235.1 Vachellia pachyceras
CTGTCATTGGATTGATTCATATTTATTAATTTATTTTATAAAATCATTTATTGATTATTTTAAAAAATTAAATATGCTAACCAGATTTTTTGTGCATTTTTTGATTTAATAAAGAATAAACAGAGAACATTAGATTTTAATCCCAAAAAAAAACATGTACACAATTCACAATAACTAGTTTTTTAATTAATACACCAACTCACTTTTACAAATGATATCGGATCATTAACTATAATGTAAATCGAATTAGGTTGAAATTGAGATTGAGATAAAAGTAACGTGATTTATGTTATGTTAATTTTTGAAAGAAAAAATTTGATATGAAGTTATTTAAATGATATATTGAAAAATTTATTTGAAGGAATTCAAACCTATAGAAAAGTTAGAAACCGAAAGGTGAAAAAGAAAAAAGAAACTGCTTCAACTTTTACGATATATTACCCCACGAGTCATCTGAGGCAAAAACTATCCCAAACAAACATATGTTAAGAGCTGTGAATGCTACTTTTTAAATACAATTTACAATTTATAAAGTATTAAATATGTGAGAGAAATTTTATCTCGAATTGTTTAAACGTATATTTTAACGAAATGGCAAACATGCCCTTACACATTTTCCTTCTTCAATGCGTGTCACGGTGTGAGATCTCCATTATATTGATCCAAACATGCTCGTATCAAATTAAGTGTCATTCATTCAATAATGTTTATTTATCGCAAAATTCAAGCGGGGAATCACGCGAAAAAACTTTAAAAGTATGATGCTTTTTCCAGTTGAACCAAACAATATTCTTATTGGAATGAATCTAATTAATAATAATGTCCAAGGAATTGACTTGAGAGCTAGCTGAACATTACTTGTTTCACTACCAGAAAAATGACATTAATTATTTTATCGTTAAATGATTATTTTCTATCGTTAAAATGAGGGTCGCTAATATTTTCCGTTGCTAAATAGAAATTTTATAATAGAAAGTAGTAATTTAGCGATGAATTTTTCATCGCTAAATGGCATAGTGTTTATATAATACATATACACGCCTTTCCTTCTTTTAATTCACTGCACAAATTAACACAACACCAAATATGTATATATATATCCAATAACGTGTTATACACTTTCTCGCTCTTACCACTGACCACATTCACAGTTGGCACTAATGGTGAAGATATCCCTTTAACACTCATTCGCTGTACACAAATCCTACTTAATTTTTGACATATCAATCGTTTTCTAAATCCAGCTTGCTTCAACACCCTTACCACCCACCTTTCTAAGAGCACATGGTCACAGTTAATAAAAAACAGGGACTTGTGATCAATCCAGCTACGTTGTTTCGAGCAGTAGTCTAATATGAGGTCGAAACACATACATTAGCGTGTTCAATTTCGTTTGCCCCACAAACACATAGTGATCACTGACACGATATGTACGTTCTGAATTGACAGTTTGGAGCATGCAACTGTTCGATTAATGTTATATTCATACATATAAGCATATGTGTGTGTATATATTGGCCTTCATCTGTTTGTCAACCACCCCAAAGTAAAAATTATTTCAAAAGCGACCTCTCACCTAAATTCCATAATTAATCCCGCCACCTAGTTACTTGTATCATCCTTCATGCTACAATCACTAATACAGGGAGTGTTTGGGAATCCGTTGGAAAAAAGGAGTTTATGGATTCCGAAATAAATTTATGGAATCTAAAAAGAATTTACGGATTTCAAAATAGTTTTTATGAATTTCGAGATGGTTTTTATGGATTTCAAAATAGTTTTTACAGATTTTAAGATGATTTTGTCTTGATTTACGTATACTGTTGAGAAAAAGTTCTTCTCAAACATGCACACAATGGTTTTACAGGAATAGGTTTCGGTACTGGTCAAAGGTGGTGATGATGAGTACTAAAATCTGAACCATACGGATGGTCAAGATTCATATTTTTTTTACTTTTATTTTTAAAAAAATTTATGTTTTTATATCTCCATTATTTGACACAGTCAAATTTAAGTATTATTGGATTCAGTTAAAAATATCTCACTTAAAAGAGTTTTCTACCTTCACGTAAACTCAAACTCAAAACCCCTTGTTTCATGGTCAACGCGTCCAGCTGGTTCTGTGTGCATGCATTTTCTCAGTTGATTACTTAGCTTGTCCATGTTTATGGCCTTCAGGCTTTAGCCCTTTAGGTATTTACCAAATGAGGTAGAATCATTCTTGTTTAATTCTTGTACTTTTACACGATGAGTTGTAAAGGAAAAGCTAATTAAGCTGAAAAACGAGCCACCACCTGCGATCCTCTACAGACTATTGGTTTTTCCACTGATTAGGAATACACGGGAAAGCGACCTCTTCTGATTTTGCTGCGCGTCACTGTTCATATTAAGGGTACGATATTAGCTTGATCATTATTAAGTTCTGCCGACGTCTTTATTATCTGTAATATATATGGTCAATAATAACGATTGTACGAGAAAGAAAGCCATTGAAAAATGACATGTATGATTTACACATGATTGGAAATATCTGATCTAATCATATGACCAGTTTGGCACGCTGAATTCATTTTGATGGACGTGAAAATGGATATAGAAATGGAAATGAGGTTTAAAAGTATGTTTGGTATGTCATGGAAATGTGATATAATTTTTAGATGAAAAGATCTAAAAACCATTTTAAATTAATTTTTTTAAAAATTATTCCATCCTCCCAATTTGTAGAGGTCGACATCAAAATCAAAGGAGGAAAAAATCATCGTCGAGCTTCAGTCATCGTGGGTCATTGTCAAGCTTCAACCGTCGTGGGTTGCGCAATCGTGGAGTTGGAGATGCACAGTCGAAGAGGAAGTCGGAGATCCCAGTCGTGCAAAAGGGATCTCGTCACCATTATCGAAGAGGAACAGTCGTGCAAAAGGGATCTTACATGGGTCGCCATCGAGCTTCAGTTGTTGTGGGTCGCGCCTAACCATGTGGACATTCATTTATTGGGCCGGTGGTGGCTCAACGGTTAACTCCTAACCATGTGCCTACAAGAGATTATTTATTTGAATCCCACCCACTCTCTATCCTGCCTTAATTACCATAGACATGTTGGAATAATTCAACAATGTGCTACATATTGCACTTACACATGTGTGTCATTATTTTTTATCAACAATTCAACAATGGGCCACATATTGCACTTACATGTGTGTGCCATTATTTCTTATCACAGCCTTAATATAAAGTGATCTACTAAGGTTTAAGGAATTAAGTGGGCTCAATTAGGTGTCATGAATCAATATATACTGAATGAGGCCCAATTTGCTGACCCGTATTCATTGATGGGTTGAATATTGGGTCCCCCTATAAATACAGGGCTATGTCCCCGAGTTAGCTAGAAGGGTTAATAGCCGCTTTACTTCCCCATCTGTAAATGGTTTCTCTATTCCTTGTGATAATCTGGTTGATCTTCCCCTTCCGTCAAACGCATCCATGGATTCAGGTACGCTTCTGCAATGCTCTAGATTATTTCATTGAACTTGTAGGCCTATTAAATCCCATCAAGACCCTCTTGTTATTGTTATTGTTATTGGGAGATATATTAGTGTTCAGATAAGTTAAAAAAACTACTATATAAATATATATTAGCTGTTCATAAAGTTTGAAAGGGAAGTAGGGAACGAATGGCCAAACAGAAACACTAATAATAAACAGGATCCTCCAACTTTTTCCAAACTGAATTCATGACCACGTTATGAAGTCCTTGTCTTGGATTGCATGCAGAAGTTGACGTGAGTTTCACACAGAAACATGTATGATATTGTGTAGATTTCAAAATTATTTCTCGTTGTTACCTTTCACATTTTATTTCGAATATCTACTCGAGATATTTTATGATATTCAAACTAGCTATTCGGCCTCATGAAAGATATATTGATGCCCAACATTTATGGTGAGAGTGAAATAACTTTACACAACTATACCTGTAGGAATCGCTAGATATTTGGTCCGTTTGGAAACGCGGTAGACAAGTATTTTTATGCAAATTGAAGTAAATATGTAAAGTAGATTATCTCGTTTTGCAGAAAAACATTGTTGAACGTACTTTTGGCTTTCCTCAAAGCTTTGCCAAACAATCCCGTTATCTTTCTTTTATCCACACACATATAGATACACACGTAGTTTAAAAAAATGTACAGCACAGGTATATACTATACATGACTTCGATCGATTAAAATGAATTTTGAGTTATACATAAATGAAAAAAATGTAAAAAGAAATGCCTGCATTATGACTTCCATTAAAATGAATTTGAAGTTCAGATAATAAATTAATGATTTATTTTTTTGAAATGGACTTTCCATTTTACAAATTCATAATCCTAACTGACAGATAATTTACTCATAAAATCTGACAATATAATACAAGCCCCTAGATGATTAGTTTTAAGTATCGATACTTAATAACATAATTTAGTGTTAGACTAAAATCAAACCACACAACTGTGGATATTCAAGCTGCTTTTGCCTCCCTCTCCCCCAAAACACTACTAGGAAAATGCCATTTAACGACAGAAAATCCGTCGCTAAATGACTATTTTTCGTCTCTAAAATGAGGGTCGTTAATATTTTCCATTGTTAAATGGAAATTTTCTGATGGAAAATAGCCATTTTGTAATGGATTTTTCATCACTAAATGGCATTTTTCTGATAGTGAAAAAAATAATTAAAGGCGTGTTTTTAAGGGAAAATGGGTACCATTTTTTTTTATGACCGACTATTTACGCGCAAACCCGTTTGAGTCAACTAAATAAGGAAGATAAGATTGAAGGAGCAAAGTTACGATGAGGAGAAATTGAGGTAATGGATACGTATACATAGCTACTGGGAGTTGCCGTGGGAGTAGGACAGTGGAATTCATAGTTTGCAAGGACGGCTGTCATTTAATGCCCTTCTTTGTATGATCTGAATTTATCCTCAATATATTGTGGAGATAATGTTTATTGATGAATTCGTGTTTGTTTGAGAACTTCGTTCCCTCAACGGTACACGTAAATCGAGACAAAACCATCTCAAAATCCATAAAATCCATCTAAAAATCCGCAAAACCATCTAGAAATCCGTAAACTTCTTTCTCCCAACAGAATTCCTTTCTTTCAACGGAGTTTTCAAACACACACGAATTCAATTGTTTTAATTTTCTTGGTTGGGAAACTAAAATTAAATAATTGGCGCAATGGAATCGAATAGATTCATTGCATATGTAATATATACACAGTCAACGTGGTCGAGGTTATGTGATGGCTGTCGGTTATTGGGCGGTTACTTGTAAGTCTCAAGTCTTACGTAAACTTCAATTTCACACTCTTCAATAGCCCTGGCTGACCCATGATGATATATGCATACGACAAATTGGAGTTTGGTGAAATTTGGTCGAGTAAGAGCCTTATACGTATATGTATGCTTTCTCCATAAAATATAATTAGTGTGTAATCTCTGTCTGTTACATGGAGTTTGAGAATTAACGAGTCCCATGCTTATGACTACTCAGAGTCAAGTTATGCATAATTTATAATCAGTGCAGCAATTACTATAATTTTATATTTTATAACCTGAATAACCTGAATCATGTGAGTTCAAATCCATCCTCTAGTTTAAAGATAGGCTTGTTGATGAGTAATCTATAGATATTTTTATTCTTGGTGAGCGTCTGGAATTTAACTCATTTACATTTTTGTGTATAAAAAGGAAGAGATAATTAAGAAAAAATACTTGGGCAAAAAAGGGGTGAACTTTACATTTGATAAAATCTTGCGTGCACTCTATCATGGTTGTTGTGAATTAGGACGAAATTAAGTCTTTTAGAGCATACGTAGACCGTCCATTTTGATATTAAAAAAAGGGAATGACACAAAGTGAGGGAGAAATATTACAACTTATTTTTTTTTTGCCCATTTTAGAGACCCTAGACAAATAATTGAGAGTATCCAATTACACCATAATTGCGCTGCTTGGTTTCTCTGCATATATGATGGGCATTATATTTCGCCCACTCCTTAGTGTCTGTTGGCTTCATCTGCAACAACACTTTGGCACCCTCCCTTCTCTCCTCACTTTTTCTCTCCAATGGAATTGGGAAGCATGTTCCACTTTCTTCACGATAAGACCATTTTAATCACGGGTGCCACTGGCTTTTTAGCCAAAAGTATTGTTCTTCCTCTCTTCCTTCCTTTGTGTATATCTCTGTGTGTGTATTGTGATATATGTGTTCGTGTTTGTTTGTATGGTTTACAGTTCTGTTGGAGAAGATACTGAGGGTTCAACCAAATGTGAAGAAACTTTTTCTTCTTTTAAGAGCAGCAGACACCAAATCTGCCACCCGTCGCTTGCACAATGAGGTATATCTGATTATCTGTTCGAATGTTTCTTTCACTTTCAGCTAAATGGGAAACTGGGCTTCATCGATCTTTTTGATCTCTTTGATCTAAATTAGTCTAATAATCGTACAAATATAATATCAAATCAGAGTAATTAATTAGGCACCACCATCATTATGCTTAACGTCATACCAATTTCAAGCTTCTTGATCTCAGTAAATATATATATATATATATGTGGGCACAGACATTCTTTATTTTTTCAGTATATTAATTACAGTTAAGCTCGGGGCTAATTCATTTCTTGTATGCCTAACTTCATCAGATCATCGGGAAGGATTTGTTTAAATTGCTGAAAGAGAAATTGGGTGCAAGCTTTAATTCCTTTGTTTCGGAAAAGTTAGTTCTGGTTCCTGGGGACATAAGTTGCGAGGACCTGGGCTTGAAGGATTCCATCTTGAGGGATGAGATTATCAGTCAAACAGATGTTATCGTTAACTTAGCTGCAACCACCAATTTTGATGAGAGGTATATACATATATGATTAACAATATGGGATGGATCATTGATTTTTCTTTTTTTTTTTTATGAATGTAATCGTGGGAAATTTTTCTTCCTTCTTTTTGGCTTCTCTTTTGAATGCAGATATGATATTGCTTTAAGACTAAACACCTTTGGAGCAAAGCATGTGATGAGTTTCGCCAAAAGCTGTGTTAAACTCAAGGTTCTTGTCCATGTATCAACAGGTTATAGCACAAATATCTTAACCAACCCAGACTTTTATTAAATCATATTTTACTTTTCCGGGTATTTCTTGGAGTTGCTGGAGCTTGAACGTTGGTTTTTACCCAATCTCAACTGTCATCACCTAACTCTCCCAACTACCGTTTAAAATTATTGATACATCATGATAAAAAGTCGGTGTGCCTTTTCCACTTCATCGAAAAGTTAAATACCTGTTAGTATTTATTATCAGATTTTTTTGGGGGAAATAAAAATCCAACTACTGCTAAAAGGCATCAAGGTTTGATGAAAATCCTGATAACAAACCCTTAACTAAATATGTTTGGTCTACAATGAAATGGCTGAAAATTGCTCAATATGGTTTAATTTGGTCTACAATATGATGATCATTAATGACCCTATTTGGGAATGATTATGGGGGAGTCAAAACGCACATTCAACAGTCTTTTTACGCAAAGCGAGATAATATTTTTTACATGTTTATACCTCGATTTACGTAAAAGTACTTCTCTACCGCGTTTCTAAATAGGTTTAATGATGTTTGTGTTTCTGCTGATTAAGATGACGACTTGCTTTTCAGTTTTTGGTACGACTCGTCATAAAGTAGGACATTTATGTGATGGGGTCACATATATCAATTATATTTTTCTGTTCGGACTTGTTCTTCAGCTTATGTGTCCGGTCAGAGAGAAGGGCTGATATTAGAGACACCGTATCACTTGGGTGATTCACTTAATGGAGTATCTGGTTTAGACATCGATGTGGAGAACAAAGTGGTTGAAGACAAATTGAATGAGCTGCGACAAGAGGGCGCCACACCAGATGAAGTGAAAATGGCCATGAAGGACTTTGGTATTGCCAGGTTCGTAACATATAATATGCTTTTCATCTTTCTCAGCTACCTCTTGCTTTTTCGTTTAATTGCATTATTTTCATAAGATGGACAATATATAGCCAGATTTTATATTCATGTTGCAATAAAATCTTCTCCGCGCTTGCACTAGTGCGAGTTGGTATAAAGAGTTGCACCCATCCTAGTTATATTCTTCATTTAAGCGATGGTTAATTAGTTTTATTACTTTATGATTTTGATTTGATTATAACTTAATATCTTGACTTTGACTTATTATAGTTCAATCTATACAGTTTTGACTCATTTTCATGTTTTTATTTGTTATTGTGCTGTTTGACCTTATCATGGAAGCATTTGCAGAAAATAACGAGGGCTATAGTACACAAATTAAATTCCAACTTTGTTGTAGGATGTGCCTCATCTAATTTGTATAAAAGTGTATTTTAATTTTTAATGATTAAATATGAGATCGGAAATCAATTTTCAAACACTTATATATATATATATGCAACTTGAATGGTTGACCCCTATATTCAATATGATATAATTGTGTACAAGAATCAAGAAACCCTGTTGTGCATGCAAATTCATTAGAAGACATAGAATAAACATTTGATTAAGTGGTTTTAATATTAGTACATGTCATTATGTGTTCACTTGGCTATTATAATGGGAACTTTGGGATAGGGAAGGGGCATTTAGGATTATTTTCACCTTCAACTACTCAAGTGACACGTCATACTCTAAAAATGGTGGTTCACATTGAATTTGCTCATAAACTCTAGCTAGGCCTGGTCACGGAGGAACAAGACAGAAAGATGGATGGGTGGGACTGGTCATTAACTATTTCAGTTTCAGCTCATATAATGCAATTTTGGTTCATTTGATGGTAGATAGTATATGTTCAAGTTTATTCTAATGAATTGAAGAGTTATGTTTCTACTAGCAAGTTAATCATAGTCATTTCCAATGGTGGCTGGGAGTTTCCAGATTCTACTTATTTATAGATTAATATATGAATAACATCTTATAAGATATTTTCTTGAAAGAAAAAATTGATAGTTCTTACAGATTAATGATAGTTTTTTACAGATTAATGATTCATTGTTTTAGATATGGATGGATTTGAAAACTTATTTTCATTTCATCAAATAAAAATGAATTTCTTTTAATTCCATTGATTTCTGTGAGATGATTAGAGATGCCTTATAATAAAGATCCGAGAGAGTAAATTGTCCCAAACATTAATTTATACTCCCTTCAAATCGATTCCGGTTGGCTAAAAAAGTCACTCCCAGCTAATTCATTGAAATTTGTAAATGACAACTAACTCATTAAATGTCTTAAATTTAAAAAATTCAACTTTATCCATAGTAAAATTAATAAAGAAGTATTAATTATTTTACAAGTTACCATTGTTACACCAATGAATATTTTTAAAAAAAGCTTAAATTTTATGTGTGTTTTTTTTTGGGGGGGGGGGCAGTAATGTCCGGTTGTGAAACATGGTTGACGCTAGTCGCTAGGTGGTGGATACGTCGTTGTTCATCTAAAGCTTATTCAACAGAAAGGAGCCCAAGAAAACATCAAAAGAAGATTCGATGAGCTGCCGAACTAGCTTGATTTTGAAAGCAGCAAGTGTATCTATTGCCATTGGTTTTTATATACACGGAAGCTTTTGAATTCGTTCATTAATACATTACAAAAGGTTGCTAAACTGCATTTAAGATCCTAATTGATCATCACTCACCAAACAGTGACTAACTCTTTTTTGAATATTTCATATATATTAACACTTATTTCACACAAATAGTAATATGAATCTGTGTAGTAGTTTATTCCATTTGCCCCCTTGTGTCTTGACTAGTTAAGATACATATATACACACATATATAGTCGCTTCAATATAGTGTTATACACATTTTTGTCAAAAAGAAAAGGACACACATGAGTTAGGAATGGGAAGAAATGATGGAGATAAAGAGATAATACGATGGGTTAGAAGAAGGAAGATTTGTTGGAAGCGATGAATGAGGGAGAGAGGAATGTAGGTGAGGGCATGAAACAAGAAATGACAGTTATAAATGGTTGAAAATGATTTATGCTTCTGTCTTATCTGATCTCTTTGGTGGAGAGAGTTTGTTACTCCATTAATGCCCTCCCTTCCTTATTAATGCCACTTCATGCCCATGGCCCTCCACCTTAATCTCATCTCAGATCTCACCCACCCCTCAATTCCCAAACCCCACAAATTTCCTTATTTGCCCTTCTTGGGCATCCCATCAGATGAGAGAATATTGATTATATCTATATATGAGGGAGTGGTATGTTAAAAGTGTGCTTTATCTTATTTTATGATTTATAATTGTTGATAATGTGAATTACAATGATCAGGGCAAAAGTGTATGGATGGCCAAACACGTACGTATTCACCAAGGCAATGGGAGAAATGGTAGTGGAAGACCTAAAAGGCAACATGTCCGTTGTCATTGTGCGTCCTACCATTGTTACCAGTACCCTCAAGGAACCTTTCCCTGGTTGGGCCGAAGGTGTCAGGTACTTAATTAGATATATAAATATATAACAGGGAAATTAATTAATTATTTGTGAGGAATCTGTTGTGATCATAATTATATATCCTGGGAACAGGACCATTGACAGTTTAGCTGTGGCGTA
>JANTPZ010012828.1:7811-22293 GCA_025593235.1 Vachellia pachyceras
ATATATATATATATATATATATTCCTTGAGGAATCAATATTTTAGTTGAATGGAATAACAGATAATCTCAAAACGAAATAAATAAATAAATAATAAAAAAGATATTACTGTCTCCAAGTCTCACAATAAAACGACGCCAGCCGCTATAATGAAGGTTGAGAGAACAAAAACAAAAAAAAAGTTGATGAAAGAGAAATAAGAATTGGACTTTGTTTCCTTTTAATGAAGACAAATAAAAATTGGACTTTGTTTCCTTTTTAAATTAATATAAAGATAACGTGAGAAAGAAAGATGTCTACACAAGTGTGCATTTTTTAAACATATTGGCTACGTTTGGAAACATGTTGGGGAGCCCATTTTGGCTCCCCAAACCCATTCTCACGCAAGCCGAGACAAAATTCCTCTCACATAAAGTACCTCAGAATCTGTGTCCGTTTTCCCAACGGATTTCCAAACGAAGCCATTGTGGCTATTAAAATGGAAGTAGGTTAGGTCGTTATCAAGGATTTGGATATGACCTACTTTAAACAAATATATTAGGCAAAATTACATATAGCCCTGACTTATTTAGTTTTTAAATTTTCATTATTATATAATTATGTGTAATATAATATAAAATAGTTTTATAAATCATTTCTAAATTTACTAAATTATGTTGGCTTTGAAGTCCAAATCACATTTCTTACAGCCTCTACCTCTCTTTTCTCTAATATTTCAAGATGATGGTATACTAGCCACCTCTTCCCTTTCTATGTATTTACATAATTGGCTAAAGCATAATCGTATCCGTTTGAAAAACTGTTGAAAGAATGATTTGTTGGGCAAAACTAACAACATAGAATATGTGTTTACATTCAATATTTGATAATGTTTCGAATATGGTCACCTTCAAAAACAGGACACTTTCATTTAAAAAATGATTACTTTACGAGAAAATGAAAGATGATTCTGTACAGAGATAAAACAGGTCCAAGAGAAGGACGAATTTTGTTTGATTGAGGGGACAATGATAATGACATGGACGATGAATGAAACATCAATAATCAAATCTGGTATGTATAAAAAAAAATAATCAAATCTGGAGAGAAGACTCATTTATGATCTTTGGTCTACCAGAGCCCTCCCCACCACCAACAAACTACTACAACAACAGCAACTTTATTCTATTAAAGATATTAGTTTAATACTTCTATAATGTGTCTGTTTGGCAACATGTGAAGAAGTACTTATGGGTACTTTCACACAAGTCGAAACAAATATATGGATGAGATTATCTCATTTTATAGAAAAACACTGTTGAATATGATTATAAATGCTTATGATAATTTACCAAACGGTACCATTGATTATTATTTTGAGACTTAAGAGCTCAGAATAAATTAAGTTTATATTATGATAGAAGCATTGTGATGTGACATAATTTGATATCTAATGAAAGATTAAAACGTACCTTTTTTTCTGCCAAATAGCAATAGGTATAGCGATTCTGCAGAATTATGACAGAGATGTGATAATCTACAGTTGACCAATTACGTAAGATGTTTTTGTGTGAAAATAAAGCTATATAAAGTATATAACAGCATAGTGGTATTAAATTGTTAAAGGTAACAGTCAAATCTCAAACCTTAAATGATTGAAAATGAAATTGAAGTAATCTTAATCTTGAGCTGTTATTTTCCACTTGAAGGTGTACGGCTGAATTATATTATTATTTTTTCAGCATGACTTTTGGCTAGTTATCATTATTGTCCTTGTAATCCACTCTATAATGAGTCATCCACAAAAGACTTCTTGGTTGGGTTTGCATCCAAGTTTCTAACACACATAATTGCCACACACACACATGTAAGAAGGCCATATATATATATATAAGGACATGACTTGAATCTTCCATTTGGCCACTCCCCATGATGGAGAATTACTCTGACGTCAGGGATTTATTAATCAAGATATTCTGCAGAATAAACTTGTTATTTTCTACACTTGCCAATTCGTAATTTTCGTTTGTTATTGGATTTATGGGTGATTAAATTCCTTCTTTGAAGCTGACAGTAATTTCCTTTTTGTTTATTTGTTCGTATGAACGAGCGAAAGATTATTCTTTTATAAACAAGTAAAATTTTATTGAAGATAATCATATTCTAAGGTATTGCCGAGTATTGAATATAAGAATATCTACTAATGGAAATTTGAATTTTAATTTATTATGTTGGACTAGACTAGATCCTTCTGTTAGATCCAATCTTCTGTTGTGTCTTCTTATTTATAAAGACGCTAATGATATGTTTAAATTTTTTAGTATCACCATTTAATTATTTGTAAAAAATTATTTTTTATTTTTCTAAAATACGCTTTTTAAGTCATTTACATTAGATCTCCCTTTTGATAAAAAAATTGTGCTATTAATTAAGATGGATGTTTTGACAAAAGAACAAGAGTTATAAATTTTGAAAAATAAAGTGAATGAAAGTATTATATCTAATATTAGAATAAACGTCCTGATTAATTCTTACATTTAAAATTGAACGGAGCACCTGTGAATAATATTTCAATTTCAGCAGTAAATGAAATGTAAATGTCCACAGATCATGATGTGACATAACTTGATTGGTTAATACACTTTAGATGTCTACAATCTACATATGGGATTGATCTAGAATTTAATTTTCAAATATAAATTATAATTTAAAATTAAACAAACACATTGACCAATCCTTTAACCAGGTTGTTTCAACGTAACAACAATTAACCCAAGACATGTATATAGAATAAGCAAACCAATAGATTGGAGGATTATGACTAACAAGTCAACATGGATCTATCTCTCTTTTCTGCTTGCCTTCTTTCTCCGTTCTTGCTTCAATGGTTTCAGACTTCAGCAGCAACATGTTAATGTTGATGATGATAGAAGGGCCAATTTACCTTTACTTAGTGGGAAAAAAAAAGCTTTTTTACGCTTTACACGACAAAACTAAACTCCTATACAACATATTTGCCTTGTACAGCGTAAAATCCATTGAAATAAGTCAAATCAAGCACCAAAAGGCTGATGATGATAGCTTTTATTATCACTACAAGCTTTAAACTGCATGTTTATTGACATTATGGTAACCTCTCTGATGGTGCTTCCTTCTTCTCAGCTAGGAACGGTTTGAACATCATCACCACTCCAAGTGCTTCTATTAGGTTCAGCACAAAAAATACCATATGAGAACCTGTAGTTAAAAAATGTCCCACAGTTAGTGACCATACAGTGGTGATAAAGCTGATGGTCTGATGAAACCAAAAGGGGTTGATATTCTAATTTTTTGCAGGCATCATAATGGCACTGTTGACTTTGGATTCAGTCCATCTTTTATGACCAAGCCGAATGATCATGCCAAAGGGGGGAGCCTAGTCGAAGCCTTATCAACAAGGATGGACCTAGCCCAAGCAAAAAGAAAAAGAAAAGGAAAATTCTCTCTTGATTTTACATGTACTAAGGTTAAATTATATATACCCACAGAAATTTGGACCATGTACAGTAACCTCCATAGCCTTTAAAACTTTACAATGAACCCCTTGAACTCTTAATTTACGTAGATAACTCCCGTTTGATAAATTTTGTAGATAACTCATCAATATACAACTTGGGGTTATCCACATACCCTTCAAATTTGAGGAGGTTCTACGCACACAAAAATAAAGCTTAACGGGGTATATAATTGATAATTAAGGGTTGCTTATCTTCACAGACTTGAAAGCTCCAAGAGATTTATTACTAAGCTGTAAAGTTGTACATAGTTCAAAGTTCAGAGGGGTTTTGTATAACGTTTACCAATGATCCCCTAAGTATTTGATAATATCAGTTCTAATGACCCAACAAAATGTGACTGAGCACGCGTGTGTGTTTGCTGCCCTTCCTAATGGTTTACATGAAAGGGAATTCAGCAGAAACAAAGTAGCTGAGCTTCATACCAGGGAGGAAAGAAGCATCTAACCGCTTTTGGGACCAAGTTAATCTGCATTTGAACAAGACTATATATGATCAATAAACAGCAGGTAAGCTTCAAAATATTATGCATTGGAGAGGAAAAAACAAGTTAATCAAAGTGTTCATGTGAATTACGTTACAGAATTTTTCCCCTAAGGAAAGGAAAAAAACCAGTGATGATATCAGTGAAAATCAATATTACTTAAACCAAAGCTTATTATTAACAAATAAACTTACAGCGCACCACCTCCAGCAGGGCCAACAGCTCTGGAAATTGACATAGCAGTCATAGCAATACCATTAGCTGTTCCTCTCTGGTGTTGTTCCTGTTTTTTTTTTTTTTTTTTACAAATGGATCATGCCATTTTAGACCTAACTCAGTCATGAAAATCCCAAAACTTGGAAAGAAAAAAATATTAATAAATAATGAACTGAAGAAAGAAAATTTTTACCACTGCTCTGTTTTGTAGGATAAATAAACCTGTTATACTGGTTACCTGAAAAAGAAAAATTAACAATCAGGCAAGCTCATAATGCATGCACGTTTTTTGTGAAGGAGATAGTGTTCTGTTTTTGGCATTCACATTTACAATTTATGGGCTTAATACAAGTGATTAAAGACGATTTTCTTGTAACCCTGGGATTTAAATATTGACCTTCCTAGTTAGTATTATTAATTGATTTGATTTAATTTTTAAAGAAAAATGCTGCTTTAATTAACACTAGAATGACTGAATTGCCCAATGAATGAACTAAAACAAGACCAAGCCTTATCCCATTAGATGATGTTTACCACATGGATTGCATGATGTTACTGTATTCTATTATCAATCAAATCTTTGAATATATTGTTAACCAAATATCCTGTTCAATAACTTGATTGAATATTCCCTTCTACCCCTTCGCAATGACTCTATGTTGTTTGATCTGGCACCTCCAATAGCTTCTTTATACATACTATCCAATGAACGAACTAAAGGGACAATAATACATTTCTTTTATTTCTCTAAAAGGACTGATTGCTTTATTGTTAAACTAGAAGGACTTCAAAGGGAAGTAGGATCTCAAGTCATATGATTCCTTATTTAATATGTGTTTGTAAGACAGCAATGATCTCTCTCTTTTCATTCTTCCCCCCTCGCTCCTCTCCTTTTATGCAGAAAAAGGTACAACTTATGAGGCATGGATACTTCAAGAAAACTTCTGTCCTTGTCCAACAAACACTTGTATGCTAGATATTTTCAATTAAATATGAACACTTCAAAATGTTTCATGTGACTCTTTCCGTATCAATGTTCATGCCACCTGAATTTCAACAAAGACATATCAGCAGACTGCATTTGCATTTTCTAGGAGAAGCAACTTTACAGACTGAAAATACCCATAAAAATTATTCTATGCCACAGCCAACAGTGTTGTAAAGGAACAGATGCACTTACAGAGAGACAAACCATAAGGACAGAATCAATAGTTATCAATAGGTTCATTGCGAAGCCGGGGAACAATGCTATGAAAGGGTAAATTTGCAGGAGAGGTATGGATATAGCCTGCACATGATACCCAAAATACAACAATACAGCTTGAAGAACAAAAAAAAAAACAAAAGAAAATGCCCAGAAGCTGCTGAAATAATGCCTGAAAGAGAAATCTAACCGCTGAAATGTGAGAGAGTTTCACGGGTCCACAGACTTTCTGCACAGCTGGGTAAAGGAAGATTTGGTAGAGCAAAAGACTAAAACCTGACTAGTTGAGTAAAGGTCAGTACTTACCAACATAATCTTGAAGTAAACACTATAACTTTGTAATGCATAATCTTTGTCTACAAGTTATGTTTATGTTCAAGAATTTCAAAACAAATACCAAATAAGCTTGACTGAAGTTGCATCAACAAAGAAAAGAAAAAAAATTAGGTAATCTTTTGAATGTTTCTTAAGAATCCTTCCTAAATCAAAATAACTAACTGAAATTTAGAAGGCTATGAACTCGTAGTTTTATGCATAAGAAGGTTAACATTGACTAGAAATTAAGAATCCTCTCGAGATTGATTGATATGATATGCACAAAAGAAATTAGTTTATATGAGCATAGAGTGTTTGGGGGAGGAATCATTATTTTTAAGGTTAATGTGGTCTAAAATTCATAGCCATCAAGGATATACCTGATATTGAAAGAGCATCACCAACATCATCGGTTGAAAAGTTCAAACCCCCTAGCTTTAGAGGACTAACAGCCCATAAAGAGAAAACCTGCAAACGTGGAATAGTGATCACCTATATCCCCCTATAAGATGAAAGACAAAAACCTCATTTTGCTCACAAAACCTAAAAGATAGTGTCTTGATACTCTCTAAATTTTTTGTATCACTTTAATAGTTGAGAAAATTTCTTTCAACTCTATAGAATATCATGCATTATATCAACCGAGTACAGTCTCAAAGAATTAAAGAGATGGAAAACAACGTTTAGAGTAACAACTTGTTAATTAATCACACATTTTTCAAGGATCAAACTTCGGAATTTGTTCTCTTTGATCAATGTCAGTTTTTACCACCAAGATAGAAAGCAAGGGGGTTTGAACTTTATTATGAAATATGGCTATGGATAACAAGATAGAAAGCAAGAAAGTCCACTACAGAATATTATATGAAATGAATAGAACTATTTATACGTAAGTGAGATATATACCTCTGTATATGCCATATCACGTACTGAGAAAACGCAATAAACAACAATGGATGACATCAACGGCCAATTCAGGAGCAGGCTTTCAGTTTTCTGAACTGTCTTTTCTGTGATCTCATTTTCTAAGGCTTCTGCATCCTCATTGAACTCATTACCGACACTGTGGTTGTGCAATGTTTCCTGCAGAATTTGAAACAAATTTCCTTAAAAAAATGACAATAGAAAAGCAAAATCCTATCGTTACATTTCTAGACTGTAAGCAATATGAGGCTTTTATAAGAAAAATATAATAGTTTCCAATTCCCTCAAACAAAAATTAGAATCATTATTTATTATTGATAGACAAACTGAATTCTATGGCTGTACATACCGGAAGCCAGATACAGGCAACTAGTACAGCGAGTGCAAAGACTGATATTATAAAGCAGGGCAAGAAGTACGGAAACCTGTAGGCCATTTGTGATTGGAAAAACAAATAGCATCACATCAAAATGGAAATAAGTTCAAGGAAATTCAAAATTACAGTTAATGTTTAAAAGTAGAATGAGTACACTTACTTGCCAAATAAAGAACCTTTTGGAAATATATGTGGATACTTCTCTGCTGGCTGAAATACCAAATTCCCAAATTGTTCGATGAACAAGAGATAAACGTGCTCAAGGGCATGTTCCCGCACAAATGCAATGCAAAATTTGCGATATGAAAAGAATTATAAATGATGATATGACAAACAAGGACTTTAGATATAGATAAATTTAAACTCTAGATAAACACAAAATTCACAAGGGATCCAGCTAAGATGGGTTTCTCAAGTTCATCAGGGATCCAGCTAAGATGGGTTTCTCAGTACAAAAAAAGAATCATCTTTGAGGACCAAGCATAGATTTAGATTCCAAGGAAAATGAAGAATGATGATCACACGCCTGCCACTCGATTGATTCACTCTATGACTAAAGAAAGAGGCTCTTGTCTATGCTTTTCTTATGTTTGCTTCACAAGGCAAGGAATAAAGTACCTGAGCCAAATAGCCTCCCAATGCTGGACCAATGACTAAGGCTATGCCCCAAGCTGAACTAACCTGAAACCAGATCGCACTATCAAATTATCATAAAGAACTTCCCTTCCAAGAATTAATAGTAAACCGGAGTAAACTAGACTCACAGTTGAGAGCCCTAAAGCTTGGTGTTCTTCTCGGAAAAGTTCGGCAGCATAAGCCTAGTGACAGGGTTGATATGTAGGAGGAAGTTAGAATCAAATAGAACAAGTCTTCTAATGAACCAAAAAAAAAAAAAAAACAGAAATGCCTATTTAAAGACTGGTTGAGTTATGTAAAAAAAAACAGAAATGCTTTCAAGTACACAAATTAAAACTTCAGATTGAGCCCTGATTCAGTTCAATGAAAATTTAAAGACTGAATTGGAAATTTTAGACATTGAATGATACACTTCATCTCAATACAGTCTCTCAAAGCCGGTTTATGTCATTTTATGTCCATAAAAAATTGTTTCATCTTCGATATCAACATCACATAAAGCCCATTGACAAATAACTAACAGAAAAGGGTTGATATGGCCAAATATGAAGTTATACGATCTTTGTATGTCCAGTTGCCATTAACCATGCATCAAAATGGTGAAATGCCTACTTTCAGATACCACTACTCATTTAACTTAAGATACACATGTTGTCCCTCTCCATAAGCCATCTATTACCAGATTTAATGTGAAAATGATATAGATAGAGTACTAGAACAAGACATTAAAACTTCGGAGAACCAAACAGAGACAAAGTGTATCTTTCAAAGACCAAACTATCAAATTCTTTCAATTTTAAATTGTTGTCATCTAATACATCAAAAAATGGTACCTTTATTGGTCCAAGCGAACCATTTAAGACTCCAAGAAGAAATCTTGCGCTAATAGCCATCCAATAACTTGTGCTAAGGCCAAATAGTGTGTTAAACACAACACTGAAATTGAACAAGAATCAAAATCACATGGATAACCTTATTGATGTAGAACAGTGGAGAGGATGAGTTGTTTATAGTATGATGAAGAATAAATCCAAATCGGTGCGGGGGTGCTTATGCTCACACTGCAACAAGGCCTATAGCTATAGCATATTTTCGACCATATCGATCGGCAAACATTCCCCACGGAATTGATGTTAAGGCTCTTCCAAACATGTAAGAAGACCCTACAAAATATTTCAGAAGAAGATCAGTATTTTAAGAGCTCATGAGTCCCTCTTATAATAGAATGAAAGGACTAAAAGAACCTTACCCACGTAACCAGCATAGGAACTAACATCTGCCTCCGTTTTTGCAACACCAAAGTCTCTTACCTGCAGGCAGATTACTATCAATAGTCCATCTGTGATTCATCATTAGTTGCATACTTGCTCTTACAAGCTAAGCAATAGAAACGAACGTCAAACAAATATTTTATTACTTGAGGAATAACTGAGAAAGCTGAAGGTATAACAATGCTCTTTCAAGGTGAGAGTGTTAGAATACTACTATCCTCAACGGAGATTGGCTCTCACACGAGGAGAAAAGTTTTTCGATATATTGTATATATTTGTTACTAATCAGTTAACATTTATTGAGGAGGTTCAGGAAGCTAAATACATTACTTAAGAGTATTTATTTATGTTTATCAATAGCTTATATATCAACTTATTAGTCAGGTAAATTAATTAGTTTAGAGAAAAATGATGAATATAATCTCAAAAAAAAAGCAAATGGCTCTCATATTAATATGAATGAAATGAATCCTGTGTAAACTTACTGTCTGCTAGCACACAAACCTTTCCTTATACTTT
The DNA here is from genome assembly GCA_025593235.1 of Vachellia pachyceras. Classification (NCBI taxonomy): domain Eukaryota; kingdom Viridiplantae; phylum Streptophyta; class Magnoliopsida; order Fabales; family Fabaceae; genus Vachellia; species Vachellia pachyceras. The sequence goes on from JANTPZ010012828.1 coordinate 17,289, forward strand.
TCCAAGGAAATGGAAATGAATCAGGAAAAAATATAGCTCAGTTCATCATTTTTTGCCGAAGGAAAAAAAAACTCTATTGACATTGCGACTAGCGTTAAACACAGAAGTTTCCACCAACTAAAACAGAACAAGATAAAACCGATTTCTTCGTTTTAAAAAAAAAATTAAGGGGCCAAAAAAGTAGCATTGAAAAGTTAATTTATACTCAAATTCATTTATTCAGATGCCCCAAATAATTAGGAAAACTAAATATATGAACAATGGAAAGAGCTAACTTAGGTAATTAATCAAATTATAGGGTGCCATGTAGAAATAGTTCTAGGCCCTTTTTAATAAGGAATTTTATAGTTTTAAGGAGAATTAAATATTTTTTCATATATACCTAATAAGGATTTTTTTAATATATAGGGGAAGAAAAATATACTCACCATGAAATATAGAAATGGGAAGAGGCATGATATAGGCAGCGCTGTAAAGAGGAAAAGCCAAGAAAGAACATGAGATAATTATTTTTTAAAAAAAGAAAAAGGAATAATTGGCTGAAGAATTCTGCAGGCATGAAATTTGATAATAACTACTACTCAATTAAATAGATCACACTTTTGTTTGTTTTGAAACCTGTTCAAGAACTAATTAAAAATCATTCACTACTAGGGGGAAAAAAGAACCGTAACACATTTTATGAGCCTTTTGAAACAGAGAGAAGAATTAGAAATGCACTAAAACAACCAAGATTCTTTGTTCTTTTAAGAAGTGAATGAACTAACCGATCAAGCTGAGCCAATCAATGGTTGATTTTTTTTTCTTTAGTGTCAAGAAACTGATAAATGACTCAATCGAGTACTCCAAAACAAGAAGCTTGTTAAAAGTTGATTCTTTTTTCGACTTGACAAAAAGAAAATAATTAAGCGACTTTCAGAAACAATATAAGAAAACCAAGTATGCTGATTTTGACGTGAGGAAACAAAAAGGGAAGGAATACTTACCTGTACACAGAGAGACCATCCATACGTTGAGAAGCTGCTTTACTGGTAAGCCTCGTTGCATTTCCTTGTCTTGATCAACCTTACAACCAGGGCAGTTCTCCTGGTACCGATTCCTCAACAATGGCTGTCTTGAACCGCTGTCTCTGTTGTTCATGATGTCGTCCGCCATGTTTGTTTTCCTCAAGGTTCTCCTCCCTGAACTCTTCTTCTTATTCTATGTTTCTGGTTCAGAAAGCACAAAAACAATAAGTTATCATCAAAGGTAAGAGCTTTCTGGTTTTGTTTTCAGACCCCAGAGAAAGAAAAATCAAAACTTGAGCCAAACTCAGACATAACATCAGAACTTACAGATTGATTTTATGTGATCTTCACAATGGAATGCAAAAGGAAAGCTGGTGGTCGGGAGCTAATGATAATAAGCTTGAGCTAGCAGGCTTGAGTAGCATACTAGCATACCACGTGAATGAGGCCAGACATGTCAATTTGTTCAAAATCTGATAAAGAACAGGAAATAAAAATAATGATAATAATAACAATGACATGGTGGGAAGGATCAAGGAAGAAGAAAAAGATGAGTAGTGAGTAGCTTGAGGAGAAAAAGCATCTTGCCCCATAGATTTAATGCACGTGCTTCTCATCAAAGTAAATACTCACGCGTAGATTTTTTATGCCCCATATATTTAATATCATGTAAATAACTCCATCTTGGACATTGATTAAGGCAGGTGTTATTTAAAAAAAAGTACTTCATTTTGCCTATGCCCCATCGATTTAATATGATGTTATATAAAAAAAATAAACACTCCCTTCGTTACTTAGAATATCCAATTACTCAGTTTAAGAATTCGGTAAAATTAGTAAATACTTCATTCCTTACTCATTACAACGTATTCTAATTAATCCACACTAATCAATAAAAACAGTCCAAAACATTAAATTTATTATAAAATCAAAGTGATTATCAATATTACTTTTATTAATTACACTGAACTCCAACGTCATTAATCTCTACTCTCTCACTATACTTATTAAATATGAACATATGTGAAAAAAGATTCAATATTTATTGAAACTATAAAGACTCTTCTAAAGGGGAAGTAAAGAAAATTTTTAGAAGGTCTTGTAAAAAAGAATCCAAGGGAGCAAATAAGAAATGAGTTTTTTTTTTTAAGTATGGCCTTATATGAAAATGACACTGGGGAGTAAGACAATGAATTAGTGATAAGAAAAAATATGTAAGAAAATATGTATTGAAACTATAAAGACTCTACTAACTAGGGAGTAAAGAAAATTTTTAGAAGGTCTCTTAAAAAGAATTCAAGGGAGTAAGAAATGAGCTTTTTTTCAAAGTATGCCCTTATTTGAAAATGACACTGATGAGTAAAATAAGGAATTAGTGATAAGAAAAAATATAGAAGAAAATATTTATTGAAGCTATAAAGACCCTACTAACTAGGGAGTAAAGAAAATTTTTAGAAGGTCTCTTAAAAAGAATCCAAGAGAGTAAGTAAGAAATGAGTTTTTTTTTAAAGTATGTCCTTATCTGAAAAGGACGACGTGTTAGACAAGGAATTAGTGCAAAAAAAAAAGATGAAAGAGAATGCATGAAAATAAGAGGATGAGGGATAATATAATTAAGTATGAATAAAATAAGTAAAATTAAATTTAATGTTGTGACAACCTGAATATATGATCTTGTAAAAAGGAGAGAGGAGGGAGTAATTAAAAAGAAGTATTATGGTTCAATCATGGGGTGAAACTTTAATCACAAAATGAATGGTTGACATTTAACTATCCCAAATATTTAATGCACATTTTATCAAAAATTAATTAAATTAAACATGAGAAAGTATGTAAATCCCTATAATTTAACCTGATTTTTAATGAAGTCCTTATATTTTATTTTTTTAGTGGATCTTTATAGTTTTTTGTCCATGTACTTATGGTTTGTTACTAATTTATAAGTATAACAGTATTAGTAACTAATATTTTAGCACATAGATATAAATAAAAATAGAATGAATCTGATTACAAATTAAATACATGTAAAGAGACAATTATGAGTATATTAACTATTATTTTTATGTTGATAATCGATAACTATTATTTTTTTTAAAAACCTCTTTTATTTTATATTCCATGACAGCTTACATATAATTTATATCGGCATTCACATAAGCTCTAATCAACATATTTTTTAGTTTAAAAACTGATGTATGAGGAAACTACAAAGACCAAATAAAAAAAAAACTATGGGAGCCTGGTGAGATCATAACTACCTATGAACTAATGATATATACTTATATATCTGTCATGCATAGATAATAACCTGGAACATTGATACTTTATCCGCATAACATTCTTTCATGGGTTTGTTTGACGGAGCGATTGAAAAAGTCAAACGTACGTTTAACAGTATTTTTTTGCAAAACGAGATAATTTCCTCGACATATTTACCTCGGCTTACGTAAAAGTACTTCTCTACGAGCTTTGTAATTTCATTTGTACACGAGCTTTATTTCTATCTTTTGAGTGTGTAAAATCCTTTGAAATGGTTGATTCAATAACAAAGAAAACTACCAACAAGCTATAAATGGTCTCACCCCATGAGAACATAAGTTCAAATCCTAGGAAATGCACTTGTTGAAATAGACGAAAAAACTTTTATGATACAAGCTTCGAAATGGATTAATTTCAAATTCAAAGTGGTTTGATGACACTCTTAATTAGTAACTAACAAAAAAAAAACAGAAAACCTTTGACAATAAATTCAATCATAAATGGATTCATTGTATAACAAGCACATTGCCAACTTAAAGATTCAAAATTTCATTCAAAAACTAGAAAACAATAGATTGGATCCATGACTAAACATAACTAAACTAACCAGGATTCCACACTTGAACACAAAACCAAATGGATCCTACTCTTCAATTTCCACTTCTCTTTTCCCCTTTCCTTTCTCTATTCTGGCTTCACTGGCCCTATTGGTTTTCCTTGATCCCCCGAGACCTCAGCAGCAACATGTTAGTTCTTAGATATCAATGTAACTGCTGTGATGGGGTTTTCTTTTTCTCAGCCAAGAATGGTTTGAACATCATCAACACTCCAAGAGCTGCTACTAGGTTCAGCACAAAAAATACCATATGAGGACCTGCACTTAAAATGTCCCACAGTTAGTTAGTGAGCTTACAAGATCACATTTAAATGACATGAAATAAAAGAAGGGATGGATGCATATTCTAAATTTTGAAAGACTTGGTGTTGAATTTGGAATCAGTCCATTCCCTTGTGAACAAGTATATAAACAACTAGGACGGATCTCCATTGTAGGTTCTAGGGGCAAGTGCCCAACCACAAAATTTCTTCCCCACCCCTCCCCCCAAAAAAAAAACATTTGGTAATATTAATCAATACAGAGTAATATATTAAAATTAATAATAAGCCGAGCCATTTACACATTCTGGGCGCCTCCTCTCTACTTTTAATGTAGCTAGCAACAGTAACGCCTAATTTTTACCAAATTCAGCGCAAACGGACAGATTAACTAAACTTTTCATACCTGGGAGGAAATAAGCATCTATCCGCTTTTCTGACCAACTTAATCTGCATTGACCGAAATCATAATTAGTGAACAGCAGGCAAGTTTCATGATTTATGCATGTTAAAAAAAAAGGCTAAATGCGAGGAAGTGGTGTTGTTATGCATAGAGAACTTGGTAGATGCCTACTAACATAGGATTACTTATAACATTATAGACAATTATGATTTGAATATCTTACTATTTCATTCTGAGGAAGAGGATACATATACAAGAGAGAGAAGCCTATGCTTTAATGGCTGGTTATGACAGAATAATATCCAATCTCTATGATTATGGCACAAATTACAGTACCTACACATTAATGAGTAAATTCTCTGATATACTCGCACATATATTGAAGTCAATCCAAAGAGAACCTTTGTTGACAACTTTCCACTAAATTTGATATGTCATATAAGAAGTTAAACAAGAAAAT
>JANTPZ010012844.1:0-13391 GCA_025593235.1 Vachellia pachyceras
AGTGTAAGAGAAAGGCTTCCTCTTTGCAGGAAGCTTCTTTACTCTTTCCCAACGTACGAACACAGACGTGAGTATCTGAGACTCTTTTGAGTATTCATCTCAGGCCTTACCATTCAAGTAAACACTTCCTCTCACAACAAAAGTCCCTCCGTACCTCCCCACTTCCATTTCACTGTTCATTAACTCTTCACCATCTCTCCCAATCTCTCCTCCATAGCCACAAAATACTTTTACATTCCTTCGTACATCCAATTTTTCAGCCATGTTGAGATTATGTCCATGCATGCTCTCTGATCTAACATTTAAGGGAAGCTTCTTGGCCTTCGAAGTTCGAAGTATATCACAACTGCCTTCTGCACACCAATCCTTAACCATCAGTACCACTTGATTAGTAGGATGTACGTCGCGTTTTATGTTTCTTTTCGCACCTAAACTTCCGCTGCCTCTCTACGTACCTTAATTAACCATGAACCAGAACTAATTAATACTGTGGTAATTTGGATATAAGTTAACATACGATCTTATAATATTGATCCGTGAAGACAATATCCGTGGACACTTCCATTTGTGATCCCGTACGGGCATCAAATATAAAGGAAAAGAAGTAAAGAAATTGCCTCCTCACTTTTTCGTGAGCACATATAAATTGCTTCTATAATCTATTACATGCCTTCAGTACGGGCACACCAGGCCTGCACCGTCCTTAACCAAAACGATTTACATGAGGAGGAGAGGACGAAAGACTGACCAAGAAACCAAAGTACTGCAAATATAATTAATTAATTTTGCGCGTACAACAAATAATCACTTCAATTTGGTCGTTTAACCAGCCTTAATTTTAAGTTAGCTTTGCCCTCTCTACCTCTCTCTACAAGTTAAACACGTCTCAAAAGCCAAACCTATACATTTTCTCATGAGCATAATTAAATGCCCGTAAAGAGATATAATATGAATTGATATTGAGTGACTAATCCTCGTCAGTCTCTATTGCACCCACATATAAGACAAGGATCAATATATTAATAGTTCTTCATAAGTTACGATCACTACAACTCATTTTTTAAGAATATATGTGCAATACACATCAACATATCTAGTTCAAGGAAAAAATCTTAAGAAAAGGAGAAAAAATCTGTCAAATCTCCTGCATAGGCGTCAACAGTCCTTGACTCACGGGTTTTGGTTTCCTTTGTTGAGCTTTAAGCCGAAATTTTCCCACATGTTTTCTCCTTCACACATAAACAAGGGAAAACAATTATCAGCCCTAGCAGCATTGCCAACATTAACGTTAGAATTTGAAGGTGAAGAACCATCCCGCCGCTGTTGGTTGACATCACAATAAACACTTGCTTGATTACATAGAGATGACTGATTATTTTTTTCCAAGTAAAAAGCAGCTGAATTTTGCTGCTTGCGCTTCTTGTAATAGCTTCTGATACTTTCCCACTTGTCTTTGCACACAGATGAAGACTTATGGTAGCCAAAACAAGCCATCTTGTTAGCAACTTCCTCCCACAGAACCTCCTCCGGACACCCACTTTGCCCATACCTGGATTCCACCTCAGTTCTCATCTGAACCAGATTAGTGATCTCAGATTCTGTCCAACTTTCACCAACTCTGTCAGTGCTGCGTAGTATTTCACTTCCATCTTCATTCTGATTTTCGCTGTAATTTTGAACATCAGTAGCAGGTGGATCTCCACCCTTTATTTCTCTCCCTGTTAACTTTTGCAATGCGTCCATTAAAGCTGCATCTCTGGCTTCAATCCATGCCCTCTCTTTAGCCCAAAACTTATGCTCCTTTTCTATCCTTGCTGCCTCTTGTCTGCTCCATTCTTCCTCTCTCAACGCCCTTTCCTTTTCCTTCTCTTCCAATGTCTTCATTAATCTCTCCAACCATGCCTCTTGCTTCTCCATCACCTTCTTTAACTCTGAATCTATCAGCTCTTTTATCTTTACTTTCCAGCTTCTTCCTCTTCTCTTCCTCCTGATCTTCTCCACTGAATCATTCTCATCCGACGATGACGTGTCCGGCTCAGTGGAATTAATAGTGAGGCTAACGCTATCACAATGCCTGTTAAAAATGTCTTGGTTTCTTTGGGAGGGGTTCTGAAAGTGAAGACTGTTGCTCCCGAAATTGGTTTCTTGGGCTGAGGTTGGGTTGGTGTTTTCTCCGTATAAGGCTTCAAGCTGGCGAAAGAATCTGTAATGCTTCCCATCTTGTCTTCCAGCCTTACCTTCCTTCGTTTTCTTGTAATATTTATACAGGTTTTCGAATTTTTCCCTGCACTTTTTGCCGCTCCTTTGGTATCCATATTCTTCGGCCATGATTCTGGACATTAAGAGACAAATAGAACCAATTGATGGGCAAGGCATGGAACAAAACAGGAAAAATGCCTAATTGAGAACATATCTAGTATGGTAGGAGATTAAACCCTAATAATTAGAGCTTTGACTAGGAGTGGTTAAAGAAGCCCATGCGAAGATGATGTTAATTTCGGTGATTAACGATGCGGTGCCATGCAGCAGTGACGTTTGTGATGTTCTTGCTACCCAGTTATGGCAAATACAACTAAGCATATGATAGATCCAGGACCGTTGCTCCAGAGAAATGAGCATTACGAGGGAATGGCCTTTGGCTGATATCATTCCGTAGGATCAAATTGGATAAGAGTTAGCAGGTGCAAAGGCATAAAAAAAAGTCAGATGATTTTCAATCTGAGAAGAGAGAAAAAAACCAAGAGTGAAAGGGAAAACTTGCACTTAAAAGAGGGGTACAGAATTTCTGGATGAGATGCGAGTCAGTGGTATAGAACCGTGAGGGCATTGATTGGCATACATATTAAACTCCAAAACTTAAGCTACAATATGAATAATCATAAATTGAGTGAAAAGAGAGACATATCATTGGGAAAAGAAAACAGCTGTACGAGTGTATAGTCATTTTCCAGCTGAAGGAAGAGAGACAAAATCGTATACTCAGAAATCGATGGCTGACGACCGAATAGAGACTCAGTGCAGTCATTTTACTAGTATTGAATTTGATCGCTAGTGCTGAATCTTCGCGGCGTAGGAAATTTTAATACCATGTCACCATTTAACTCGAAGAGGGGGGGGGGAAGCGAGTAACATGAAGGGAGATAAAGGAGCAAGAAGAGGGGAAAGTGTACCTAGAAAGTTCATCCCATAAGGGGCCCTTTTGATTGGCGTGTTTGAACTTAGAGTCAAGACGGGATCTGATCTCAAGAAGTGTAAGAGTCTCCTGCCTGGGCCATCGTGCTGTGGAGGCGTCTCCGGGGAAACAACCGGAAGCGTCAAAGTCAAAGGCACTGAGCGTGGGAGGAGTGGCAGTGGCGGCGGTGGAGACGGAGGCGGGAACAGACACGGAAATGCTAGTATTGATAGCAGAAGAATCGTGAGGGGCACGAGGCATTATATCGGGCATCAGGTGATGACGACCGAAGGAGAGGGCATCGTAGTGGTGGGTGGATGTGAAATTCGGGTGAGGCGGGAAGAGGTCTGCCGAGAGCGACCTGGGTGCATTCATGAGGTGGCGGAGATCCCCCATGGTACCATACTCGAGATGTTGCTGCTGTTGCTGTTGATGATGATGTTGATCCTCCATTTCCATGAGATTTGCAGGGTGGCTCAAGAGGAGGCTAGAGGAGAGGGAGGGGGGAAAGCGGCAGAGTCGGATCGTGTCGTCCAAGAAAGAGCTCAAATATGAAGGGAAGGACGATGGTCCCATGGGGTAAGAGTCAAGTGTGGGTGAGGGACGACCCTCTCTCTGTCTCTCTCATGGCCTGCTTCCTTCTGTGTCTTTGTTGTGTACGTACACAGAGGCAGGGACTCCGCAGGAACACCTGACTCAGACGACTAAGCTCCTACGTATTAATGAATTTTAGTTGATATGTTGGAAGGAATTATTAATGGCCTCCAATTAGACATTGATACGTGTGGTAATTAAAGGGAGATGGATGGCGCAATGGAAGACAGCCGAGTCGGGGCTTTAATTGGCTGACGCCTGCATGCTGCCTTGGATCCTCCCTTTTTGACTCGTTCCAATTATTCTCACCCAACGCCCCCATCATCTATATACATGAGCCCTGGTCCAGTAGAAGCAGCAACGTAACATACAAAAGAGTCACGCCTTTAATTTGCATTCATCAGATCTTATAGCGACCGACTCCATGAAGATGAGTTTGTCCTTGTTCTTATTCTGCTTTGTTAAACCAGAAGAATGACATGAGAGGCGCAGAGATGAATAAGTTAAAACAAGCATACAGAACTACACTCCTGCCACGCCTTTTTCTGTTGCTGTTCAGAAATGGCTCCCAATCCCTCCAATTTAAATTTTACGAAAAAGTTAACAGAGATGAACTCAACCTAAGCTTTTCCCCGCACAGTGCTACAGTCTCCTCATTATCTGTAATCTCACTCATCATTTATTCCCTCACCTGCATTCCAACACCTTCTTTCGTTCACTTTTTTTTCTGCACTGTCACACTACAACACTATGAGTAGTATAAGCTACATTTTTCATCAACTTTGCATAATATTCATCAATGACACCCCAAATGAATAACAAAACGCGCGGCTCGGTAGTATAGATCAAACATTGCTCAAGTTAAATAAATTGATATATTTTTTTCTCAAAATTAATTTGCATAACCTGTGAACTTGTATAAATGTTTTAGAATATATAATGTAAAGTAGTTTATTTATTGGATTTGTTTAATATTTCTAAAAGAATTGGCTGGGGAGAGAACAACAGTTCCGTTCCTCCAAGCCAGCTTGCCATATAAAGACCAGGTAGCAACAGCGAGAGCTAAGCAACCAAATTAGTCCAACCTTTTGCTGTTCCGTTTCAGTGAGAAGAGCGGGCGACAGTTACCAATTAAAATCAACATGTCTGAATCAGTTGATCGATCATCATGGCTCAGAAATTATTTGGCTCTCATGTTTTTTTTTGAGAGGTGCGCCACGGCGGACCCCACCGGCGTCATTGTCCTCTCCACTCACCTCCTCCTACCTATTATTGTATTTATAGATACACATACGGTCATAAATGCTGGCCCGTGTGACCATCGTTGGGAAGGGATGCCGGTCAAACCCATTCAATCCCATCACCGGACTTAACGTTAATATGATCTTACAACTTACACGATTCAAATGTGCCAGCCCTGATGGATAAAAAAATAATGTGTCTGTTTGGCTCAGCATTTGCAAGGTCTAAATGCATATTTAACATTGTTTTTCCGTAAAACGAGATAACTTCTTTTCACATATTTATATCAGTTTGTGTAAAATTATTTCTCTAATGTATCTCTAAACTAGCTTAATGTTATCAAACCAGGATCGAACCGGTCGAGTCAGACTGAAAACTGATGACCCGACCTTTGATCCGGTCCAGCTTGTTAAATAATCTCGGATTTGGTCAACCCGATATTACATGGGATGACCAGGGATTGACCCGCCCAATTTGGTGGGACAACTAAGTTACTTTTTTTCAAAAACAATTTTTTAAGAATTGAAAGGAAAAAAAATAGAAACCCTTCCTCATACAGCCCTACTGTAGCATCTTTATCTACTCATCTTTTTAATTATTTTTTAAAAAATGATGCTTTTTTTAATTTCAAATTTGAAAGTTTTGAAAAAAAGAACCACTTCCCATATATATTTTGATATTTTATTATGATGAATATTTTAAAAATGTAAATAGTATTGGATAATAGATAAGTTATAAGTATATGATTGATTTGGTAATTGTTACTTTATTAATAATGGAAATTACTACTTGATTTTTAAAATTTTCAATTTTGAATAGTTGGATTGTATCAATGTGGGATAATGTTTATTTTTTATTTTGTTGTTCCTAACTAGTTCGACCCTTAGTTTAATCCCGATATAACCCACGGATTTGTCCGATCTAGTCAACCATCCAGGTTTAGCAACCTTATTTAAAAATAAACAAGATCGTGCATGTTTTATCCCCCGAATCATTGTCCTATCATATTATTTAAATAGTATTAGAGGGAAATTTGAAAGAACAAACAGCATAATTACCTAACTCACCGCTAATCGCTATCTCCCTTGCTCCACCAGGAGTTCATGCGAAAATTTAACATGAATAATTCAATACTACAATAAAAAATAAACATTCTATGTAAAATCAAATCTAAAGCAGTCAAATGCGTTGATGTTATAGTTAAAAAATGAAGATGGTGGGAAGAGTGGAAACGGGAAAAGGAAGAGCTCTCTCTCTCTGCAGCCTTTCCTATACATACATACATATATCTTGGCAAAATATATATATGTATATATTTTACGTAAAGAAACCTTTTAAGCTTAAAAGGGCCCAGTCTTCATTAATTCGGGAAAAAAAGGTGTAGTCCATGTATGCATGACTACGTGAGCGGTGAGGCCGTACGGCCTACCCCATATTGTTACCGCCGGTGAAAAACTGGGAAAAAACATTAACTGTTACCGTGCTTCTGTCCTCACACCGCACTTTTCATTTATGACGATCCTGTCCCTATTCATTTCATGACGACGATCACACTGAAGGAACGCGTCGATTAACGCGATAAAAACATCGGACGATGGAGAAGGTGCTGGGCGTTCACATCAAGCACTGGGGAGGGTGGCAGGGGCCATGCAGAAAATGCCAAACCATCTCTCAGACTTTGCGCCCAGCTCCTCCGTACGCCTCTCTGTAATCCAGATCCATATTCTGTGTTCTCTCTGCGCGCGCGCGCGTGTGAATATATCTTTTCGATCATCTGTTTTCACATTCATTAAATCAGTACTTCTGATCCTTCAACCGAAATAAAATAACTAGGCGAAATCCTGGCTGCGTGATTCAATTGAACATAGTCCCAGACAGTGAATTGCTATTAATCACGTACGCTTTCAAAAAAGCCTCATTTATAAGGGTGAATAGAAAGGATGAAGGTGATGATGGAGGAAGTTAGAAGACTGAATTATCGATGAGAGAGGGAGGGGAAAGGGAAAGAAAAGTAGGAGGAGTAGGGTAGAGGGAGAAGAAAACAATGATGTCTATCTATGTGAATGGGAGAATTATTGATGAGTGGATTCTTGTGTTGGATGGGCACGTAAATACGACATCTACGAGGGACAGAGAGGCAGAGAATAGACTGATAGCTTGCACTGTGTAAGAGCGGCAGAACTTTCCATCCCATGCATGCCCCCACCTCTCTCTTGTTGATTATCAAAGCTACACACACCGTTAATCCCACATCACTTCACATGTTTAACGGTTCGTTACCCAGAAGAAGAAGAAGAAAGAAAGAAAAGCATGCCTTTGATTCTGGGTTTGACAGTGAGGATGATGGAGACCAAAGTGCGGTGGCTGGAGATGGCAAAATCCATCAGAGAACGAAGGATGATCAGTGGATGAGGGTCTCCTCATTAATAAACCTGGAGAAGGCCTTCTATTTTGAAATTAGCGCTGGAATTGATAAAAGGATTTGAAATTACGAGAGAATCTGAGTTAGCTTGTCATGCCATTGACAGTCTCCGATCCCAGTGAACATCCCCCTGATCGGCCCCCGGCTGTTCAGAGGAATGTTAGTGGGGTAGAATTGATAGGTGAAGAGGATATCTGCTTATCTGAGGCTAACACTTGCAAACATAATGTTGAATCAAGAGGAAAAGTGCAGCGTGTAGATGGAAGGTTTTCTGGGGAAGTATCGTTGAAGCCTAGGGAGGAGGAATGGATGATGGATCTAGACAATCACAATAATGGGGGTCGAGAAGGTTTGCTATCTTATAGAGAAGATCTGAGGCCTAAGTCGAATAGAGAAAAAGAAGATGAGAGAAGAAATAAAGCAGAAGAAGTTTGGGACGGGAACCTGTTGCTAGAAGATGAAGAGGAGCTGATGAAAGGCATAACCATAAAGAAGAGTGATAAGGGTCCTGAGCTGGTGTTCTCGGAGGATGAGAAACAGAGATTGGAGAGGTACTGGCAGAGCACGCTGATAGTCAAATTGTTGGGAGGAACTATGGGATTCATGCAAATGAGAAGGAAAGTTCAAGCTATGTGGGGTAAATCCGGAAAGGTAGAGCTAAATGACATTGGAAATGGTTTCATGTTAGCTTCATTTTCCAGTATGGAGGACTATTTCTTCGCATTGGAAGGTGGACCATGGTTGATTCAAAACCATTATCTAACAGTGCAAATGTGGAAGAGAAACTTTGATCCCTGGAATGAAAAGCTAAACAGAGTGGCGATATGGGTTAGACTTCCAAAACTCCCAGTGGATTATTATGACAAGAAATTTTTCTATGCGCTGGGAAATCTGATAGGAAAAGCAATTAAAGTTGATGAGATGACATATACCAAAGCCAGAACAATGTATGCTAGAATGTGTGTGGAGGTGGACTTGAATACTCCCCTGTTACCAGCTTACATGGTGGATGGAAACAGGTTGAAAATTGAATACGAAGGATTACACATGATTTGCTTCAGCTGCGGAAAGTTTGGGCACAATCTGGAGCAATGTTTACAAAAGAAACAAGAAGGAGATAGAGAGGAGGAAGTAACGCAGAGTAACCGGAAAGTAAACGCCGGTGAAACAGAGAAACAGAACTGTCCTAGGGAAGAGGAGAAAGAGGATAATACCTATGGGAAGTGGATGATAGTGCAAGAATCTAGAAAGGGGCGTAGGTCGGCGCAGAAGAACTGGAAGCTGGGAGAGCAAAAAAGAAGGACAGCACTGGAGAGAGAAGATCAGGAAGTGAATCTCGATTTGTTATACTAGATGGAGTGATAGATGTAGATGGGGGGAAAGCTCAGAAGGCACAATCAGAAAACCTTCGAGGGAGATATTAAATGAAGTGCATCGGGAAGAGATAAAAAGGAAAGAAAAAGGAGGTGGCAAAGGGAAAAAGGAGGTGACAGAAAGGGAGCAGGTGATTAAGTCAATTATGGAGGTACAAGAGTCAGAAAAGAGGAAAAGTAGTACTGGATTAGATAGGAGAGAAGGAAAAAATTTAAGGGGAGAGGGTGGACACCAACTAAAAGTGACGGAAGGTGCTGAAGTGGACCCAAGGAGAGAAAATTTGGGCTTACCTAAGGCCCAATGTATGGGCTCGAAAATAAGAAAAGAAGGAGAGGCAGAGAAGGAGGCTAAGAGAAATGAAATGGGCCATTCCGAGGTGGGCTTGGAGAATCGAATGGAAGGAAGAAATCACCAGAGTAAAGAAAGAGATAGAAGTGAGGAAAGAATACAGAGAAGGAGGACAGATATAGAAAGCGAGATGATGGAAATGGAAGAAGAAAAACCCCCTGAACCAATGATTGGATTGGAAGTTATGGATCCAGCAGAAGAAAAGAACGTGACTGTTGAAAGGGGCAGTAAAGAGAGAAGGGAGATCTTAGCTCAGGAGGATTTCCCAGATGGAATTGATCAGTAAGTGTCATGTTACTGTTTGATTTCCAAGATTTAATGATGATTCTTGTTTGGAATGTTAGAGGGGCGGCCGGAAAAGCTTTTGGCCTTGCTCTAAAAGAAGTTTGTCAAAATTGGAAGCCAAAAATCGTGGTTTTAGTTGAAACAAGATGTAGTGGGGAAAAAGTTCAACAAATAATCAAAAGGTTGGGTTTTAGCCATAACATAATAGCTGAGGCTCAAGGGATGTCAGGGGGAATATGGATTCTGTGGAAGGATGAAAACATAACTATTCAACCTTTAATAAAGCATAAACAGTTTATCCATTGTAAAGTTAATGGTCTTAGTCAAAGAAAGTGGTATTTCTCTGCTATTTATGCGAGTCCTAGGGAAAAGGAAAGGAAGGAATTTTGGAGTCTTATGGAGGTTATCTCTAAAGGAATGGATGGACCTTGGCTCCTTGCTGGGGATTTTAATGACATAAAAGATAATGAGGAGCAGATTGGAGGTGTAGCCCCTAATATGAGGAAGTGTGACAGATTCTGTGACAATATTGAAAATTGTAATCTGTTAGACATGGGTTCTGAGGGGCCAAGGTATACCTGGAAAGGGCCTAAAGTAGGATACGCTGGAAGGCTTTATAAAAAACTGGACAGAGCCTTATGTAATTCAGACTGGAGAAATCTCTACGCTGATGCTGTGGTCAGAATTGGCACGAGAATACAATCGGATCATCATCCCCTGTGCATACATCTAAATGGGAAAAGAAATCAGAAAGTTAATAGACCATTCAGATTTGAAGCTATGTGGTTAAAACATGTGGATTTCAGCAAAATGATCCGCAGAAACTGGGATGGTGGCAAACCAATTAGGGAAGAACTACGCGATCTGGTCCCTAATCTTCTCCACTGGAATACTCATACGTTTGGGCACTTGAGGGGGAAGAAAAGAGAACTGTTGAGAGAAATTGAAAGAGTTCAGAACAGAGCTCAAATCAATCCCAGTCTCCATTGTGAAGAATTAGAAAAGAAGCTTAAAGCTGAATTAGAGATCATTCTTGATAGAGAAGAGGTATTTTGGTTTCAAAAGGCAAGAACGCAGTGGCTTCAGGATGGTGATCGTAATACCAAATACTATCACACTAAAACTACGGTGAAAAGGAGAAGAAATAGGGTGAATTTGTTAAAGAATAATCAGAATGCTTGGGTAGAAGATGAGGAGGAAGTTGAGAACCTGGTGAATCAGTATTTTATAAACCTGTTTGTTGAAGAATTACCTTCAAGGCCTTGGTGTCAGACTAGTCACTCGTGGCCTAAGATAGAGGAGGAGGAGTGGAATGGGTTAATGACTCAAGTATCCAACGAGGAGATTAAAGAAGCGATATTTGCAATAGGAGGAACGAGAGCTCCAGGGGAAGATGGCTTTCAAGCTATATTTTTTCAGAAGTGCTGGGATGTTGTGGAAGAGAGTGTTTGTCGTGAAGTTAGAGGCATGTGGGAAAATGTTGAGAAAATAAGGGACATGAACAAAACCCTTATCACTTTAATTCCCAAAATTGATAACCCGATTAGGGTGAATCAGTTTCGTCCCATCTCTTTATGCAATGTAGTGTACAAATGCTTTTCCAAAATTCTAGTGAAAAGATTGAAAAATCTAATGCCAAAGCTAGTCTCCCCTTTCCAGGTAAGTTTTGTTCCTGGTAGAAATATTCATGACAACATCATAATTGTCCAAGAGATGTTACATTCCATGAGAAGGAAAAGAGGCAAAACAGGCTTTATGGCTATTAAAATAGACATGGAGAAGGCCTTTGATAGGATGAATTGGCGGTTTCTGGAAAAAATTCTGGAAGAGATAAACTGCCCTCAGGAGATGGTTAAAAGAATCATGACATGCGTGGATAATCAGGAGACAAGAATTCTTTGGCAAGGAAGGAAGTTACAGGGGTTTAAGCCGACCCGAGGCCTTCGACAAGGAGATCCTCTTTCACCTTATCTTTTTGTCCTTGGCATGGAAAAACTCACCCATATGATTTTAGATAGAGTGAGAGAAAAAAAGTGGAAAGGAATGAGGGCAGGTCGGAGAGGGCCTATTATTTCTCATATGATGTTCGCGGATGACCTAGTCCTTTTTACAGAAGCTAACACTAACCAAATTGATATTGTTCTAAATTGTTTGCAGGAATTTGAAGATATGACAGGTCACAGAGTTAGCCAGGAAAAAACAACCATATCCTTCTCTTCTAATGTAGAACCTCTCATGAGGAGGAGAATCTGTAAAGTGAGCAAGTTTAAAGAAGTGGAGGAAATGGGGAAATATCTAGGTGCAAATATGAATATGCCTAAACGTAGAAAAGAGAAATATAGAAGTATTGTGGAGAGGGTCAAAAGAAGATTACAAGGCTGGAAAGTCTCTAGTCTTTCTATGGCTAGAAGAATTACCTTGGCTAAGTCAGTGGTTAATTCCATGGCTTTATACCCTATGCAACACGATAGACTCCCTCATGGAATAATCGATGAATTAGAGAAAGAGAGCAGGAGTTTTGTATGGGGAGAAGAAAGGGGCATTCATAAATGGCATGCTATTTCCTGGGATAGGATGTGCAGACCAAAGGAGGAGGGGGGACTGGGTATTAAGAATTTAAGAGGGATGAATGAGGCCTTCCTGTATAAGGCTTTATGGCGATTCCAAACCAGGCCTAATGACCTATGGGTTCAAGTCCTAAATGGAAAATATGGAAGAGGAAGAAGTGGATCAGAAGAGTTAGTAGTTAAAGGGAGTGACTCGAGGCTATGGAGAGAGCTTTCTAAGATGTGGGAAAATTTTCATAAAAATGTGGAATATAATGATCTGGAAATAGGACTTACATGGAAACTGTCCAAGGATGGGAAGTTCAGTACAAAATCAGCTTATAAGTGGTTACAATCTAGTCAGGAAATGCAACCCTCACCTGAATGGAAGCGAATTTGGAAATTATGGGTGCCCGAGAGAGTCAAGATTTTCGCCTGGCAGATGATACATAGAAGGTTAGCAACTAAGGAGATAACTAGAAGATGGGATGGAGGAGGAGGAACTTGTGTCATATGTAATATGCATATTGAAAGTCAAATGCATGCATTAAGAGATTGTAGGCACGTAACTCAGATTTGGAGGAATATTATACCTGTAGGTACGCGTGATTCTTTCTTTGGATCAACTTGGGAGGAGTGGATAAGAATGAACCTGAAGAGATCAAGAGTACAAGATATAAGAGGAAATTGGCCAGAGATTTTCCTGGTCATGTGTTGGTTAATCTGGAAATGGAGGAATGGGAAAATCCATAAAGAGAACTGTGAATTACCGCAAAATGGAATCCAAATAGCTCACCAGATTGTGGAAGCGTGCGGACAGAGGAGAAGAAATGACTTATTCAGTTTTCCTACGAATGAGAAAGTCGTTGTACAATGGAAACCTCCCCCTCCAAGTTGGTGTAAGCTGAACACAGATGGGTGGAGCTCTGGAAATGAAGGAGGCTGTGGGGGAGTGATAAGGGGCAACTGTGGAGAATGGCTCAATGGATTCTCCATACAGCTGCAAGGGAAAGATTCGTTGGAAACAGAATTAATTGGAATTATTGAAGGTCTGGAAATTTGCTGGGAGATGGAATTTACCCAGATTATAGCAGAATGTGATGCTGAAGCTATTGTGCAGGCAATTAGAGAGAATCGACAACTGATAGGATATTCTCACCTTCAAGATAAATTGGAAAGCCTTCTGTCTAGAAACTGGATTGTCCAACTTCAACATGTGTTTCGAGAAGGAAACCGTTGTGCCGATCGACTTGCAGGAATGAGTCGTGCTCTTCCAGGTCGCAGAACTGTTTGGAATGCTCCACCAGCGAAAGTCTCTCAGCTTCTAGAAGATGACAGACTTGGAGTCTCGTGGATTAGGAATTTGAGAATGTAATGTTTGGGCTGGGCTTTGTCACCAAAAAAAAAA
>JANTPZ010012849.1:0-11908 GCA_025593235.1 Vachellia pachyceras
TAAATATGAGGATTTTGTTTCTTAATATTATTGTATTTATTCGTCTGTAGAATGTCCGTGATAAACAGGGGAGGGAGAGGGTTGAGTGAAGTTTTGTTTAAGATTTGTAATGTAATTTACAGTCGGGTTGCTAAATAATTACCTAGCCTATGTTGAGAGTGTAACATACTTGCCCCGCAACTATGAATCCAAAAAAGAAAAAAGAAAAAAATTTGAGAGTCGTTCCATCCAGAAGTTCAGGGTTCACGACGATTCTCAAAATGGGAGCTTGATATATTGATGTGGATGAATGATGAATGGTAATGCGTGTGTTTGGGAAGTTGATTGGAAAAAATGAGTTTATAGATTTTGAGGTATTTTACGGATTTCGAGATGGTTTTATGAATTTCGAGATGGTTTTAATGAATTTCGAGATGGTTTTACAGATTTCGAGATGGTTTTGTCTTAACTTACATGCACTGTTGGAAAAACGGTGTTTCCAAACCAGCACTGTAATGTATGTAACTGTGAAGTAATGGGAAGGGTGGAAGGGTTAGGAGGCGGTGATTGCGGTGGTAGGCGGGAGGGGACAAGAAATGAGAGTGGTGGCCGCAAAGCAGCCGTATAAAGGGAGGAGTGGGTGTACATGAGGAGGCGAAGAAGATGAGCAACTCTCTTCACTGAGGGGCGCGTTTGGGGTTATATTTTGGAAAATAGTAGCGTTGACAAGTCAAAGTGAAAGGAATGAAAATGATGGTGAGAAGTAATAAGGGAGGGAGGCGCGTGGATGCGAATAGTTTATTTGAGAGAGAGAGAGAGAGAGCAGCAGCAGCAGCAGCAGCCGAATACACAGCCTGCATACAAGACAAAACGGCAACCCTGAGATTCAGACACTTGAGGATTCCCATTTCATGCCTGATCGTTTCACATGAACACCCATTCAATTCAATTGGTGCCTACACTACTGTGTGTGATTGTTCAGTAAAGATTGGAGAGTCCGACGGGGGATTGCTTGAGTGAGACTCCAGAGGAGAATGGGAAAGCGAATGATTATGATTGTGTCTGAAGCGATGGGTTGTGAGGGGAGGCTGTTCATGTTAAGAGATTAATAGTTATTAGGCATTATTACACTCACGCGCCTCACCCATCTTATTCTAATCAAGAATCTATTTGCGTACATAATAATAATATTATATATATATACACATCCTCCACTGCTACTGTTACTGGTTGTTAATAATGTTAAAAGCTTTGCCGCATAGTTATATTGGAGATCCCTCCATGCATGATGGGCTCCATTCTCAGGCTGGCTGTCAAAAGCAAACAGAGAGGGATGGAGTAGGTCAGTCAAAACATGATATCCCAATTTGCAAGCTTCCTCCCACTCCTTCCTATTGTTCCCCTCTTTCATTACCACCACCCATCTCAATTACAAGCTGCTAGCTTGGCCCATTATTTCCCCTTTCCCCCCACAATCCTCTTACCTTTTCATCAGATACCATCACAGTATGCATCATCGCTTTCATATCACTGCTCCTTTCTCAACATGTATTTTATTTTTTTTGGCCATCATGCATGTTTAACCCTCACCTCTTCCACACCCTCCCTCCGTATACTTCCCATAAATCCATCCCCACCCACCATTTCCACATACCCAAAGCTTCCCACAGGCAACAAACTTCATCTTTATATTTGGGATTTTGCCTTTGGAAGATATTTTCATGATATATTGCTTTGCGGATAAAGGCGTGTCATCATTCTCGAATCGTTCCTTATTTTGTTTTTCGGAGGGTGAAGTGGTCACAACCCTCCTGAATCCACCAACCACGGGAGAGAAGAAAGAAAAAAATTTAAAAAAAAAAAACAGGAGAGGGAAAGAGACAGAGTCCAGCGTGGCCAAAAAAAAAAGAGAAAATAGAGTGGAAAATGTCAACAACATCATTCCAGCACCACAATTCCGCTTCTATTGTCTCTCCATCAATTCTCGTTCCTCACACCTCCCAACCTGGCAACCTCAATTTCCCCATTCTGTGTTCCTTTTCTTCAAAAAAAAAAAATTGCCAATCAGACCCCACAACGTGCCCCTTGCATTATTCCTTGCACTGCCTAAAATACTCTCTACATAGTGTTCGTCATATGCATAAGGTGTTGTGTGTATACGTTCGTGCGTCCGAATTCTGCATACGGGCTTGGATTTGATTATGGAGGAATGGAGGTGAAGGGAACAGTGCCGGTGCTGTGGCTTCGTAGAAATTAATAAATGATGTCGTTTTGAAGCCATTACTGCTGCACCAACTCTGCCTGCAGCATTGAAGCTAAAAGAGCTTCATTTATATTTGAAGTTTGTGTTCACATATTTTTCTGCTCTCTCACCTGAAGAGCTTAATTTCCACTTTCAAATTCATTGATTTATTTCTTATATATAAAAACATTGTTGCTGACTGCATTAATTCAAGTCTCTTCAATTCACTCCAGCTCTAGGCCAGGCTTCTGCAGCTCTTACCCATCCTCCCGGTATTCAAACATCTCACCTAATACCTTATTCTCATCAATATTCATGCAACTGCTGTGTCGCTTTACGTTCCTGCCAACATTCACATTTACTGTCTACCGTCTCTCTTCGTAATTTGGTTCTTATAATTAAATACCACTTTCAAGTTTCATGTCATCTATTCTGATATTTGCTGCGTACAGGTCAGTGGCGTGTAAGAACGTTGCAGAGACACAATAATGCGGCAATAGATATTGTGCCTGTTTGGGAAGGTGGTAGAGAAGTACTTTTACGTAAGCCGAGGTAAATATATGAAGGAGATTATCTCATTTTACGGAAAAACACTGTTGAATATATGTTTGGTTTTTCCAAACGATTCAACAAACAAGCCCATTAAAACATGCACGCTGCTGTGGAATCATTTCTTTAATTTTTAAATCCTTCCATCCCCTCAATCCATCCCCTTTGAAGTGTTGCCAAAAAATCAACATAAAAAATAATCAAGACCGAAATATATTAATGTATAAAATACATGAAATAGTAAATAGTTTGGGAAATACTAATAAATACAAGGAATCAAGCAATAATATATATGATCTAAACCAAACTAATGAATTTTTCAAAGGAAAATAATGGAAAAAAAATAGTTGTGGGGAATCAAACCGCAAAATATCATGACAGAATATACTCATAGTAGAGCAAAGGATTTGAAAGATCTCATTTTTTTAAAAAAAAGGATCAAATTCAAAACAATAAAATAAATATAAGCATCCCCTGTAAATGCATAAAAAATTTCTGGAACCGGCTCCAAGAGGCACACTGTTGATGATGAAGCAGCAGGCATGGCAAGAAGACTAGAAGAGGAAGGGACATGTTTGAAATGATAGTTTCATGATTGTAAAGAGTTCAATGAATTTAAAATATCATCTTATGCAACTTATTTCAGTATAAATGTCTTATTTTTAACGTCAAAGTTTCATGATATCTGCTTTCACGTGAGGTATAATTAAATTTAGAACCTCCCTCGACTCACTATCTATCTGCAACACCACCGGCCACACATCTGTAAGCACTGTCTAAATATAATTAGGCTACTTTCACTGTAGCAATTGGGGTGGGGGGCAATTATAGCCTGTTGTGGTCGATCACTTTTAGAAAGTAATGCCTGTGTGTGTGTGTGTGTGTGTGTGTGTGGAAGCTTAAAGGAGCTGACATCTAATTATATATGGTAGTTTATTATATGTGAATTGCCAAATAGTCCACAAGGTCACACATAGAATCCCCAAGAAGTTCCCCTTGTGATCTGTTCAAAATATGCAATAGCACAGGCACAGACATGCAATTAATAGTAATTATAAATGAAGAAATTATATGAAGGCCATGATAGGACACATTCTAGACATTGATTGGTGATCTCAGAGTCAGTTTCAGTTCCGTATTGGCCGGGGTCTGATTTAGATTTGCAGGCAGTGCCTCACAATGATGGTGCTGCGTTCTGATGTGTGGGTACGAAGGAAGAGATAGGTGTCAACATGAGGAAGAGGCAATTCACCAAGAGGAGAAAGTAACAGTACATATATATATGTATGTATGTATAATGCGAATGAAGCACAAAGGGTTTTTGAAGAATTGATCCAATATATGTATATACATATAGTGAACATACAGTGGATGGGTGAGGGTCGGAGTACGTACTTGGGACAAATGGAGAAGGTGGTGAGGGCATTATAAGGAGACTGGATTTGGTGTTATGATAATATGATGTAAATGG
Source organism: Vachellia pachyceras (assembly GCA_025593235.1). Classification (NCBI taxonomy): domain Eukaryota; kingdom Viridiplantae; phylum Streptophyta; class Magnoliopsida; order Fabales; family Fabaceae; genus Vachellia; species Vachellia pachyceras. The sequence continues at coordinate 4,242 of JANTPZ010012849.1, forward strand.
CAGAAGGACGAGGATGGTTCAGAATTGTACTGTGCAAATACACAAGTTTGGCAGAAGGAAAGGGTTAGGAATTTATGTGGAAAGGCGACAAGTGGGTGGGTGGTTGGCTGGCTCGCTGTGGCTCAATCGTGTAAATATCACAACTTGCACTTAAGCCCTTTGTCCTTCCATCAGACACAATGCGTGACACATTAATACCATAGGAACTCTAATATTCTAACATTCTTGTAAAATTACTTCACTCCCTCCCATCCCAAAAACCCTAAATGTTTATGTATCAATTTTGCTCTTGTAATCATTAATCGTTATTCATTATATTTTTCTTCTCCTTCAAAATCACATCTAATATTATTATAATTGAAATTTTCTTTAAATTTAAAAAGGATTTAATGAATTAGCTATCATTTTTTATTTTATCGAATAGGTTGAAGTAACTTATATTATAAATTGGATGGATTGTTATTAATGGTGATCATCATACTATGATATAGGTCATATTGTGTTTGTTTGGGAATTCATTTCCTCAGTGGATACGCAATCCAAGATAAAAATCATCTTAAAATCTGTAAAATTATTTCTTCCAACGAATTTTCCAAACACACACATCATATATTCGAAGACTGAGATAACATTGGTAAAAAAAGCTACATTACTCTCCATATTTAATATAAATAAATTGAATTATAAAGTGGGTCATGTGTTAAATAGTAAGGGAGTATCGCAAGGATGGATCTATACAGGTTATTGTGGGAATAGCGTGGAAAGTGTGACGTCAATATGACGTGTTGACATATAAGCAAGTTGCCCACGAGTTAGAGCTTGTTTGGATGTAAGGTTGAAAATAACTTTTACATATTTCGAGGTAAAACCTATGTTTTGTAGAATAGATTTTGGAAAATAGGTTTTACAGATTCTGAGGCAAAACCTAGGTTTTGAAAAGTGATTTATGTTTGGGAAGTTATTATCTTTTACGGATTCCGAAGTAAAAACCTGGGTAGGAAAGAGGAAAGTAAGAAAGAGAAAGAGAGAAAAAGTAGGAAAGAGGACAGAGTATGAAAGAGAAAACCTAGGTTTTAAACTGAGGTTTTATAACCAAAATAGCTTTTAGGGAAAAAAATTTGCTTGGACAAAACCACAGTTTTGAGGTAAAACTTAGATTTTGAAATCAAACCTAAATTTTAAAAGTGGTTGCCAAATCAGTCCTAAGATGAATTTCTTCCGGATTCTATTAGTAGCTGGCGTTAAAAATGATTTCTATACGAGTTAACACAAACGAGGATTAGAAAGTCATTTGAATTACTAAATTGATTTAAAAATATATATCTATTCCTGTACCGGTTACAATGTTAACAGGGGTAGAAGATGGAAAACGTATTAAATATTCTTATTGGTTTTTACAATGATTAATTAACAGCATAATTCTTTATGATTTTGGTATTTGAACAAATGGTGTGGAAAACCTTATATATGGAGAATCTGTTTTAGTTAGTATGAAAAGGACTTTAATTTGCTAGGAAAAAAAGGGTAAGAGAAGACTTTTTTTTTGTTTATGTTATTTGGCAACACCGTTTTTCAAACGATGCAGGTAAGTTGAAACAAAACCATTTCGAAATTTATAAAACCATCTTGAAATCTGTAAAATACCTCAAAATCTGTAAACTCATTTCTTCTAACGGACTTCCCAACACACAATGGGAGAGGGCATAGTAATGGTGCAAGGAATTTAGTGAGATAGGAAAACGTGTCATGAGTGCCCAAGTGGCCAAGGTGTGTTGTGTTTTGTGCAAGGTACAGAAAAAAGGATCGGTAACTGAACCGCATAAAACAATGGATTAAGGGTCAGTAGATAAGATTGGAGTCAAACTGGTGAAGAGTAAAAAAAATTTAAAAATAAATCTCATTACACATTGATACAATCAAACTATCCAAAATTGAAAATTCCAAAAACCAATTAGTAAATTCCTAACAATTATCAAAACCAATCATATAATTATATTTTATCTAGCATCCAACATTATTTACAATGTCGAAATATTTATCATAACAAAATATCAAAATACATATAATAAGGGATTTTTTTTAACTTTCAAATTTGAATTTTTTGTAAAAAAAGCCATCATTTCTTAAAAATAATTAAAAAAAGATGAATAGACACAAATGTGATAGTGTGTCTATACGGGGAAGTGATTTTGTTTTTTATTTTTTACCTTTAAAATTTTTAAAAAAACATTATTTAATCAATTGTGTAGATTAATTGCGTCTTGGTGTTAAGTTTTGGGCTTAGATTATTGTGATATTGCATATTTGCTTTTATATGAGGTAACCACATTTAATTTATTTTATAAGCTTGTTATGGGTTGTAAAATGTTTTGGAAAATATCTTTTGAACCGCAAGTGTTGTCTTGATTTAAAATTTACTTATGGTGATTAAATTGTCAAATTAACATGAAGTTACTTTGAAAACTAAGTTCTACATGTTTATGAATCATTGGTGAAACAGATAATATTTTGATATTATGATTTATATTAGTGACTCTTTATATAATGTGATATTGCATTATAATTGAGAAACGTGATGTGACATGAGAAGTCATATAATGTGTTATTGAGGGATGATAATGTTATTGTTTGGGCTTGGATGGTGATATAGTCTGGGAAGATGATACATTTGATGAATTTTAAAATTCATGGCAATAGTCACCACTACTAATCACAGTGGTTGACATTATATTAGACCTTTTAAGTCTTGGATCCAGTTGTGGGCTACTCTAGAAATGGTCAACTCTCGTGAATCTTGAACTCAGTTGTGGGCGAACATAGAAAGGATGACACCTTCTAGTCTTCGACCCAGTTGTGGGTGGCTATGAGGGGGCTCATTAACCTCATATTGATGGTTAACTCTGACAAAGTCTTCTATCATTATAGGTTAGAGTCCACGTCAGGTGATGCAAGGAGGAGTTTGGTGGAGGAAATTGTGTATAAATTGGGTTTACTATGTGCTTTTGGTTACTAATTTATTCAATTTAAATAATGTAAAAGAAGATAATCCGATTGACCTACCTAAACCGGCCGGTAAACGTTAATTGACCTTTGGTTTTGTGGTGCCGACGTGGGGGCATACATGAGTAAATGAAATCAGTACTTCAACAACAACGTACAGGTCAAGGGGTATTCGATGGTATTTAATTTAATCACCCAAAATCTTGAATTCACGTTCGTTCCGCTCGGCCTCGATTGATACGATTCAAATGAACTTGGAAAATGAGAAGGCTGCATATGACTCCTGTCCTATCGGGACGGATCAAATTAATCTCTGCAAAGGTTTCAGAAATGGGAATGGACGATGGAGGAGAGACAGATGAAGTTAGGTGAGGAATTGAAGAAAGCTGCAAGTTATTATATCACTAGTGCCAACATTGTTTAGAAAAAAAATAAATTGAAGAAAGCTGCAGGTTATTATATCACTAGTGCCAACATTGTTTAGAAAAAAAATAACTTTTAAACCGCACATGGATGCAATTTAGATAAACTCAATTTAAAAAGTATATACTTTTTACATCACACGTGGATCCGTATGGTATAAAAAATCCTTCTTTTAGACCGCACGACCTAAATGTAAATTATTTTAAAACAGATAAATATTCACATTTTTTGGATTCTACATATTTTTTATCATTAAACAAATTTTAATAAATTGTATAACATATAGGAAACAAGAAGAAATCAAAGACAAAATAAATCTTTTGTTGAAGATTCAAATTAAACCATACAAGCATATAACAAGATAATTCCAACTATAAATTATATAATAATCCCTAGAAGATATTTACATACTCCTCTAAAGAGTAATGTTTCTTTATTTTCTTGATTGCAGCCAAAAAATGCCTCCAGTTTTGTCTTATATTGTTGCTCATAACGGATCTACTGATCATAATCATTTTGCACTTCTACTGCAGAACCAAAATATCGAGGGCCTCTGGTAGTGAATTTTTTTCCAACAAAAGCCTTCTGAGTTTTATTGCTGCATGCATTGACCAACTCTTGAATTCATGTACATGGGAACCCTAATAAAGTCATCTTCATCCACCATCTTTCTTTGATTAGGTTTTATCATCGAAGGGTTCAGATTTGCAGCATCACACTGGTGAGAAATATCAATTTCAACATTATAAGTAGGGGTTTGTAGAGGTAAATAAACTGGAAGGCAATAGTTTCTCTCAAGAACAGTCCGCTATTTAAATCCAGAAATTCAGAGGGGTAAAGTTACTTCTCACTACACACAGCAAGGGTACACACACATTCAAGTCCCATAATACACTAAACTCCGAGAACTTAGAAAATAAGAATCGCTAATTGGTGAAATGCATATACATGCTCAATGAACTAAACATGCCCAGGTATTGCAAGCTGATCTAAACAAACTAATTGTTTACTTCCTATTTCTGCCTCAGCTTATGCATTTAAATCTAAAAGTATGAATTTTCTTTCTTCTTTTTTGGGAACTTTTCTAGCTCACCAGAACCCAAAACATAAAATCTCAAAGCTATCAACTAAAACAAAAATCACAGCCCCAAAAGAAATTGTTACCAGAAATAAAAATGGGCTACTCGAATCCTAAAACAGAATTTAATTATTCGAAGCTCCAGAGAAAACCTTGATAGAAAGTGCTGAGCCATTCTTTCCACTAATGTTACTTTCTGGTTTCCCATTCCCAAAACCGGTTGTAGTTTGATTATGCATATTGCATGGATCTGAAAGCAGTGAAGCAGAATCCAGGAACCAACGATAGACATGTGAGTATACTCAGATCCTAAAGTAGTATATATAATTATTTGAAGCAACAAGATAAACCTTTGGTACCAGCGGATACTGAGTTATTCTCCTGAGCAATGCTTTCTGGTTTCCTATTATCTACATGAAACAAGAAAATCATTACACAATTGTACAGTGTCTCGGCAACCATATCTATAAAAATTTAGTATAGTTGCGCAAAAATTATTTGTTCAGATAATACCATCTAAGATAGATTTGAGGTCAATATTATCCACTTATCTATAAAGATGACGGGCACGATAAAGAATGAATAAGAAAAAAATGAAAGAAAGTTACGAGAAAAAAGATATAAAAACAAATAATTAATTGGGGATAAAATTAAAAAGGTATTAAATTTTCGGAAAAATTCAAATTGCTGTCTTTATTGTTTTAAAAAAGAAATGATTAACGGAAGAAACCTGCCTCAAGGCACGTGGCTTGATTACGTGTAAGTTGTGATATGACTGGGGAATGACGAGGAAGGGTCATGGTGGTTATGACGGAACACGTGTCGTGATCGTATGTGGAGAACCCCACAGACTCTGATCCCCTGCACTGCCCACCCACCGATCGACATAATGCACCTCCCATTTCAGTCTCCACCACTTCCTTCACCACTCCACCATCTTCATCTTTCATATGTACACCTTTTTTTTTCCAAAACTCGCTAGGATCCATACTCTACGTATTTAATTTCATCATAACGCATGGATTATAAACCAAAAACAAATATACGAAACTAAGATCCCTTCTAATGCACATCGATCTAAAGACAAAACTCTCATCTGCCTCTAAACCAATATGGATCACATGTTTTTCAAAACGGGACCCTTTAATTTGCTGTCAAGGTTATTCCAAGTGCACCACAGAAGCCAGTGTACCGTTTTTCACAAACCAAACAGAACAAGGATCAAAATCCCCCCACGAACATAGATTGGAAAAGGGCAGAGTCAATAACTAATTTTTTATGCTGTCCACTGTCAACTAGTGAGAAATACGCACAACACACGATGTTTTCTTGCATACGGACACAGACAAGAGAGAGAGAGATTTGATGTTGATGTGGCTCTGGTAGTTGACAGCCTCGTCACATTACAAGTTTTCAAACGTGAATAACGAATTTGTATAATACAAGTGTTTTTGCGTTTCCTGCGTTGGGAGTTGAAAATGGTCGGGCCGTCCCCTGTGCAAAAAGAAGTAGTGTTTGAATTTACAACTAATTCAATAGTTGATGGGATGGGGTTAGATCCTTTCAAGTTGACCTATCGTTGTGCACCTGGCAGCTTCTACTAATACAGACACAATATATTTGGATGGCCCTTTGGGAGATCATTAAATTGAAGTATGAAAAGAAAAAGTTGGTTGATCGATAGAGTAGCCAAGAATTGAAGGGGAAAAACTAAAAAGCATAAGCGCAGTTGGAGAATGATGAGGAAAAGTTGGACAGTAAAGGGAGGCTGTGTTTTATGGCTGCCGAGTGCGTAATTCTGCAGAATGATTAACGGGGCTTGTTTCTTTTATTCGCTTCATGCAATTAAGTGCGTCCAATGGGAAGTCAAAGCAAGTGTTTAGACGTGGATGGATAAACCACCACGAGGGCTAATTATGGCTTTAATTAAACTTTTTTTGCTGCCTTTTTTTCGGTTGTTCTTCGCCTTTTCTTGTTGATGATTAAATCTCTCCAAAGCAAGGGTCAAAAGGTTAACAGGAAAAAAAAAATTGATGCAGATGGAAACAAAAACTTTCCGACATTTCTTTCGTTTTTGACAATTTCTTTCCTCCAATCGCGTGTTGACTGAGGTTCGATCCGTCCACATCCGCGGGAAAGATCCCGATGTGAAGCAATTCGATTCACAAAAGTAAAAGTTCGATCCATTTTTGAACGAAGTTTAACATTTTTATTTAACGTCTACTGAATTCCTTTTATTTAGGAATTTTACAAAAATACAGAATATTATTTTAAATGAAGTTTTAACAAGAAATTACCCAATGAAATTTACTTCCATGGTTTCAATGCCATGAAAAATATTTTATATGAAATAATTTATGTACGTTATACATATATTATTTAAATAAATTTCACTAAAATGGTCGTCATAGATTGCAAATGAGTTCAAGACAATTAAATTGGTGGTTATGTAATTTTAAATTTGCTCTATGTAAAGGCTTCAAATGAGATGTTCAAAAGGTGCAATTATGGCCTTAAAGCATTTTGCTTTCCTCCTTTTATAGAAAGAATTTGTTTAATCATAGAGAGTGATGCAACTTATTTTCTGGTAGTTGTAGAATGGCTATTAAGAATAGTGTCTTTAAATGTGATTTGAATTGAATGTTTATCTGCAGACATTACTATCAATAAAATGAGTACAACATTATAGAACAGCTAAAAAATCCACTTGATTACGTGAGAATTTACATGCTAAATACAACATCAAATTCTGTAGAAAAGGGGTCCTTGGTGTCGTTGGTCATGACCAACTGTAATACATGGATATGGCGCAACCAAGCGTTGGTCATTGGCTTGACAAAATTGCATTCTCAATAAGAGACACATAATATAAAAATGCATATATTTTTTGATACAGATCGACTATCAAGAAGCTGGACTTTGTTGGTATTACTTAACAGTAAGAACACGTTTTACTAGCTCTTTGTGGTCCCAAAAGCTCAATTTGCGTAAAGGTTCATTCAGTTAATTAACCAGAGTATGACACGAACTTGGAGCAAAACCAGAGCAATATCGGACGCAAATATAAAACAAAAACGTGTTAACCGATTTTTTAACCAACAACTTCTTAACGGATTGGATACAACATTCCAGGATAATATAACCCAGATGTATAAAGTTGTCATGT
>JANTPZ010012855.1:0-11262 GCA_025593235.1 Vachellia pachyceras
TTTTTTTTTTTTGTTGGAAGAGGAAATGGTGGAGAGGTTTTATAGGTTATATTGATGCGCTTTGCAGGTTCCTTGACTAGCAATCCTTTGATAAGGTCTTTTGCTGCAGAACTTACCTGTGAATTTTCTGGGAACCTCAAGGGCTGTCCTACAACATTGAAAAGTGTAGCCCTATTTCCGACGCCTTTGAAGGGCGTTGTCCCGTGTAAAAGCTCATACAAGAAGATCCCAAAAGTCCACCAATCTACTGCACTGCCATGACCATCTCCTCTGATGATTTCAGGTGCAAGGTATTCGTGTGTCCCTACAAAGGACATTGACCTCACATCTGAAGGCTCTGCCATGAATTCAGGGAGGGCAGCTCCTCCATTTATGAGGCCGAAATCTGACTTCGATTTTCGGTTTTTTTTTCGATGGTAAAATGCGTGGGAAGAAAGTTGATGGCTGTATGCAACTCTGTACTGCTTGCTGGTCATCCAAAATTACCCCAGCATGACCACCACTACTGCCGTTGCTACTACCACTTACATGGGTAGATGAAGACTTGACGAGCATAGGATTGACCGAGCAGCGAAGGGATAGATCGAAATCTGAGAGCATTATATGGCCCTCATCTCTGACTAACACATTCTCTGGCTTCAAGTCTCTGTACAGTATTCCTAGCATATGCAGGTACTCGAGAGCTAACAATGCGAAACACAATTATAAGACTACTATAACAGTCTAATATCTGAAAGAGAACCAAATCAAATACTTTGGCAACACAAAAAAGGAAAACAAAGGAAAAAGACAAAGTGAAAACAATTTTGTTTTTGTCGAAAAGAAAACAGAACCAAATTAAATACTTTGGCAACACAAAAAAGGAAAATAAAGGAAAAGGACAGAGTGCAAATAATTTTGTTTTTTTTTTTGGAATGTGGAAATGCAGGAAACGAGTCCCCTTCAAAAGTTGAAAGAAAAATGCTGTGGAACCCTTGATAAGAGGATGAATATGTGAAAGAAATCAAAGACAACTGAACAGATTTCACCCAAAATCTATGATACTATGGCACTTCTTCTTGGCAACAGACACTTATTTTACATCAGAGTAAGAGAATAATCTCTTCTATTTTATTTTCATTTTCTTCACAATGTATCAGCTCTAATTGTGGACTGGTTATCAGCCTATATTATCAAAGTAAAGATATGTCATTTTCAGGAAATTTCTTCAAGCAAAGTCAACTGATAGAAAAAAGAAAACAAGTTATAGAAGGATACATAAACATGTGAGAAGTTTTTTACCGCTGATGTGGTTGATATAGTTACATGTCTTCTTAAGATTTATTTGATCTGTTCTTATTTTGCAGATTAGATTTATTTGTAAATCTTTGTTTAATATACGTTGATTAAGAAATCAAAAGTCAGATTAGTCACTAAACTTGATGCTGCTTCTGTGAAATGCTGGTTTGGTTGCTTCTGCCGAAGAGAGTGAAGGTTACCTCCACCGCAGAACTCCATAACCAAACAATAGAACTTATTAGTTTCAAAGTAAGAATACAGAGTTGGTAAGAAAGGGTGATCAAGAAGTTGAATAATCTCCCTCTCTGTCTGTGCTCTTAGTAGTTTATTCCTACTTATAAGAGCTGCCTTGTTCATTAATTTAATGGCAAAATAAGTATTAGTTTTTCTGAGTTCTACGAGATACACACTCTCAATATCCCCATAACCAATTCGCTTGAGAAGTCGAAAAAGGCTAAGATCAAGAGGGGCTCCTCTAGAAACCATGTTAATGGCGTCCCACCTTACATCACCGCCGGTATGTGGCTTAGTGAGTGCACCACTTGTGCTTTCTAAACTGTCACTACGAGAACTATTGCCGCTGCGATAGCCATGGTTATTGTTCGTTGAAGGCGAAGGAAAACTCCTTGCAGATGAGGTAGCTTGAGGATCATGACTTGCAGACATCATCTTCTTGTTGGGTAGTTCTAATTTGTGGGATTCAGATGTCTTTTTTACTGCTTGGTTTGGCTATGAGATGCCTTGGGGAACCACATGATGCATCACCCACTGGCAAATCGGCCTTCATCTTAATACAAGGAAGAAAGTGTATCAGAAAGAGAAGAGTTGGCAACTAGTTCTAGAAAACACAGGGAAATCTCAAAACAGAAACAACCCATATCAAAATCCGTAGCTTGATGGTTTAAAATGAGGGATAATTACTGTGTACCCACACAAGCAAAGTCCCACAATGAGTACTATCATTTAATGACAAGATTTGGTGTAGGAAATGACAATCAGTTTCAAACTGTTTATTTGTTGTTGAATTTTTTAATTACTAGATTACTTATTGGGATTGTACAATAATTCTCCCCTAAAATAATGGTTCAATCTCTTTCAATATCTAGTAAAATAATCTTCTTAGAGAAAAATGTGTTAGGTACCATAGGAAATCCATATGTAGATTGTGATTCTGTGTAATAATAGCATTTGCCACAAATTTACATAAAAGTGACACAAAAGGGTGAAGTGTTACAACTCTCTCTCTCTCTCTCTCTCTCCACTTACTTTATTTTCTTTCAATCTCTCTCGAAAAATTGGCTGCGAAGGTTATTGATTAAACAGTTCATTGGTTGAAATGAAGCAAGAGCATCCAAATATTAGCGACATATTTTTGTTCATGAGAAGGTGATGTTTATATTGAAATAAAAAGACATCGCAGCCACAGTTACGTCAAATGAATCAGCCCTCAAGAAATGTTGTGCAGAAAAAAAAATGTACATAAAAATATTGAAAATTGTTAATTAGGAATAATATATAACAGATCTAAGCCCTTCTACAAACTTAAAACCAAATATTCAATCTGGACATCTTGAAGTAATTCACTCATGTTAAAATATAAAAAGAAAGGAAGGGTGTAGGTCCCACTTCCACAAATATGGTCATATTGAGAGAAAGAACCATATAAAAAAAGAATGACAATTGCTTATTGTTGATCATGCAGAGCACAAATCAAAATGTCAAGGACGGCAAGAACTAAAAGTTCAATTCATGCTGAGAATGTAATGAATTATTAATGACACATAGAAAGTTGGAATTTGGAAGTCAACTAAATGTTGTTAACTCAATTGGAAGCAAGACTTTGAATGCACAGTAAGTCTCGAGTTTGAAATAGCTGTTAATAATTGGATTTAAAAGTACTTGAATCTAACCTAATCAGATAGTCATATAAAAAAGGAAATTTTGAAAACCCAAAGTCTTAAGATAAACAAATTTTAGAGGAAAAAATATTGATTTAACGAGAAAAAGGAACCATCAGATAAGAAAAAAAATATGAAGAAATCAAGACAAACCTGAACTTAAAAGTTAAAATGACGACAATCTTGATAATTGCCCAGGCTTTGAATTGGCAAAAGCTTTTTTGGAATTGGAGAAAGAAAAGAGGGTAAGAGAAAAAGGTTAGTTGAAGCCAAATATACAAATTGAAATATGAAGGCTATAAATTAATGGTTAATTAGGAAGGAAATGGCATATGAGGGTATGGAAGATGAGCTGGTTCTTGATTGCATCATAAGAAACAATATTGAGAGTTCTTGAGAGGAAATTTTGGAAGAAAAAGGGAAGAATGCAGAAACAGAACAGCAGTTAAGAAAACTCATAATTCAGCAGAGAAATATCAAATAAAAAAATTGTTGAATCATCAATTTAGTGTTTTGGAATCAAAAGACAGTGTTTAACGAGAAAGAAAAATGAGGAGAGATACAAAAAAAAAAAAAAAGAAAAGACATGGTCATACATAAGAAGAGGAATGAAAAAGCGTCTTCTTCTCTAAAATAATGGCTCAATTGCTATTTATCTCGGAATCAAAATCCATTTCTGTGTTTACCGAGACAAAATTCCTCTCACATATTTACTTCGGAATCTGTGTCCGTTCTTCCAACGGGCTATCCAAACAAGCCCATTGTAGGCTAAATATTTCTTTCCCTCACATTTTCATTTTTTTTCTATTTTTGACTTCTATTTTGGTATTGTAATAGCTACATCCTACTTGATGGATATTCCATGAAATGTATGATATTGATTTTATAAGTTATGATCTTTTCTCTGTTTTTTTCTCAGTAGGTTGGAGAGAATTTGCCCCTAAAAATAAAATATATGAGAATCATCATAGGCATGTACACTGGCACAAGCATTAAAGCAAAATGACAAAATCATTTGAAAGGAATCTTCAGAGACTCATTGAGGAATTTGTTTCCATTAAGAACTTTCATGTGCTATTGTTTGGATAGTCCGTTGGGAGAACGGACATAAATTTTGAGGTAAATATGTAAGAAAAATTTTGTTTCGGTAAATACAAAAATGTATTTTGGTTGTCCAAACGGGCTAACCAAACAAACATTAATGGAATTTTTTTTAATGGATATGTGTGTATCATTAATGGAATTTTTTTTCACACTATGGTGTAATTTCTCATTCCTACAAATCCAAAAAATTATCATTGCTCTTACCTTCTTGGATACAAGTTATGGTGATCCTTTTAAATTTTGATGAGTGTATACGTTTTTTTTTTCTGGAAAAAATAGTAATAATGGGTATAAATATTTTCTTTCTTCGAATTATTAAACATGGAGTCCTTTGAAAAAGATAGAAGAAGACCAATGAAAAAACTAAACGAAACTATTGAAAGGAACCTCTTGATTAACAATGTATTTAAAAATTTACAACGTATTTAAAAATTTGGTTATTGATAGTGTTAATACCGTTCAATTCATGTAACCAACACTATCTAGTATAATAATGAGCATGTTTGGCAGAGTATATGCAAAAGCCAAGCGCACGTTCAACAATAATGAGATAATCTCCTTCCTATATTTACCTCGGCTTACGTAAAAGTACTTCTCTACCGTCTTCCTAAACTCGCATAATGCTCGTTATTCTATTGATACTGTGGTATCATCATTTTGACCATTCGTACAATTATATATTTCAAGAAAAAGTATTAGAATACATAAGAATTTACTTTTCTTTACTGTCATCGTCTCTTGCCATTGTTTCTCTGGTAGTATTATGTGCAATCTATTTGCTATTGCTCAAGATATAAAATATTTTGAATTCAATTTTGTGTTTTTTTTCCAATTACTAGGCGAGCAGAGATCATTTTTCTTAATGGCCTAAAACTTCATTCCAATTAGGTTCAGCATGGATAATGTCTGAAAATGAGGAACAACACGATTAATTCCCGGATTAATCAGGAACATACCGATATGTTTCTTCGTTAATACTAAATAGTACTCTCTCATGCGCTTTATAAGATCTAGCTTGGGTTCAATTTAATCCTAAATATGACTCCTCTATTTACTTTATCTTCTAAATTTATAATTATTTTTAAAGTATCTTTATAATTATTACAAAAAACTAACATGACCAACTACATTAACCCACCCAAATTAGTCATCTAACTCTTATATTAATAATGGAGTACAAGACTAATTAATATTTGCTTAAAAATTGAAATTTGATACAGCTAAATAGTGTAAAGAAATGGGGCACAATCTACCATACATTGTATGCATCAGAAGTGATATACCAATTTCTTCAACCTAGTCCTAGAGTCCAGTAATTCAAACGAAGTGAACTTGAATGAATTCTGAAAACAGGAAAACACATCTATGTATGCGCTTGAAAAATATTTTTCATCAAGATAGAGGCTCAAGGTGGATGAACAGAATATCAATCATGGTTCCTGGCCATCAATATTCTTCTCTGTAGAAGAATAATAGTGAGACTCAAGCTCTTTAAGGCTAGCGGCAGCTTCTTCTCCAATTCTAGATAATATTCTGTCTGTATTTTCTTCTAACTGATTAAATTCAACGACTCTTTGTTCAACGTGGTCATTTAGAGAAGCAAATCCTGAAAAAATTGCTGTCTGCTTCAGCTCTGACACCAATTTAAGAAGGGAATCAGCTGCTTGGACCTGGATTGTTCACCAATGTCAGAAAAGAAACAAGGTGGGGGGAAATCAGATCTTCAAAACTTAGAAAAGCTAGCACTAATACTGTCAAAATGCCAAATAAACTTCTAACATACGACCAAGATGTGACTACCGTGAATTCCATTGAATAAGACATAAACACTGCATAGGATTGATATCCATAGTTTGATTACGAATTTTGCAGCACGCAACATGGCTGCACTTGATTGTATTAGGTGAGACTTATGCAATATAGTTTCAAGGTGCACCAATCCTTGGCTCTTCTAATACAAAAGTAAGAAATTTATATGTTTTTTAGAACGATGATGCATATTGCTTAGGAAGACAAAGCACTCCATGGTTGCACAGAAGAATAAAATAGTCAGAATTTCAATCCTACCATTCTAGCAGCGCGCATTTCCATCATAAACGCTTCCTGTGAATTTCTAACTGGTGGATCATTTACCTGCAAGAATGAAATTTTACATGAAATGACCACACACGCAATTTAGTACACAGCATGCTAGGAAGTTATAGGGAAAAAAATACCCAGACTGCAACTCATACCATTGGAAAACGACCAATTATTCCGTCACACAAGAATACATTAACACCCCACAATAGTAACAAAAACATTTTTTTATGAGGTGCAGCCGTGCAGGTTAGAAAACCCAGAGGACCAAGATTGTCAATATCAAAAATCGTCTCAACTGAATTATCTACAGAGAACCTTGAGAGAAAAAAATATTCACAATCATAAATTGTCCAAAATACCTCTTGAACATTAAACCTCAAACTCTCCATATTCTCATATCAGCAACGACCTCATTCACCACAAGCGATGCCCCCAGAATCCAGTCATCTTTCATAAACATGAATGCACTTCATCGCTCATAAATGAGTAGACAAACTAGTGGGGATCCAATCCTTTCATCTTTATAGCTATATCCTCAGCCAAAGAGTAACAGAGATGGCGTTCATGGTAACGCCACAACAGGCAGCACTTTTTCTAATCCTAAGTATCATACAGTTTGATGCCAAGGATTATATATTCCACTTCCACATCAAAATTCTCAGTATGTAGAATAAAAAATTGCCAGTCTGAGCAATACTTAACATACCAAAATCATCACTTCCCACAAAAATATGATGCAAGGGTAACTTAATAAGAGACACAAACTGTGAAAATGATGAATGTAATCCACATACCTTAGCAACATTAACAAGGTGGCTAAAATTATCCACAATATTGGCAATATCACCTTCTACCCTCTGTAACAAAGTCTTTTGCTTCTGAGCAGCAGCTGCAGCCGCTGCAGCAGTTGGCCCACTTCCGCCACCGCCGCCAATTCCACCCGGCGGTCCACCTTTGTTCATTCTCCTTGTTCGCCCTTGTCCACGTGAGAGGGTAAATTTGCTATACAGATTTATGCATAAAGAACAAAATGAGAACATTCCCTACAAATTAGGAGCCAATATAGTCCCACACTTTAAAAAAGGAAAAGCTCAAATTTTTTTAGGAATTATTAGAAGCAAGCTCATCGAAACCCGCAATCATGCAACCTAACCGGTAGGTTTTTCATCAAACGACTGTTTTCTCAATCCATATTTTATTTAATAATTGAAAGTGAATTTGAAACTAATACATGAAAATGCAGATAAAATCTGAATTACGAAGCAAAGTAGTTCGATTCCCAGGTTGGGTGGGGAGGGAAGAGAATGAACGACTAACTTGAATGGCAAAGAACCGTAGATGTGTCAGAGTTCGGTGCCTGCTCTCGTGGGAGCCGTCGCCGCTGGCGGTATTCTGGTTTCTGGGATCCGGAGGCTTCTTCGGAATCAAGCCAGCGACTTTGGGAAGGAGGTGGGTATTTATTAAAACACTGAACCATTCTCAGTGATGCGTACACCATTCAAGGAATTTGAAATAGGATAATAAACTCCATCGTGAAAAAGAAGCATGATAGTAAAGAAATACTCTATATTCAAGCAAGATTTCCAATTTGTGAATCGACCCAACTACAAATTTCATGAAACGCATTTTCCTCCTAGACATTTTTTTTTAATAGTAGAAAGAACTAGTTATTTTGAAAAACTATTTTTTATTAAATCACATCTTCTTTTTTAATAAATGTTTTCTTTCCTATCTTTTTTTTCTCTTTCCTCTATCCTACCTATTTTTTGCTTTGAAATCCGTAAAATTTAATAACTTCCCAAACACAATCATTTTTTAAAACATATATTTTACCTCGAAATCCGTAAAAACTATTTTCTAAAACCTAAGTTTTACCTTAAAATCTGTAAAAACCTATTCTTAAAAAGACTTCCAAACGAGTCTTAAATTCCTTTAAACGCATTTTCCGACTAGACATTTTGTTTAGTAGTATAAAGAACTAATTATTTTAAAAAAACTATTTTTTTATATAATTTAAAATAAGATAACATCTTAGATATTATTTTTTAAAAAAATAATTTTTATTTAAAAAATCATAATTTTAAAAAATAAAATGTAGATGATCTAGATTTAATCAGCATTCCTTATTTAAAAAAAATATTAGCAGGAGACCTCATGACCATAGAAGCTACAAAACAGGTCACAAAATACATCTTAATCATCATTATTATTCTTCTTTGGTTACTTGGAGAAGACAAAGAAATGGCAAAAGTGATGAGTATGCAGAAATTTGCAGAAGAGTACAAGAAGCTGAGAGAAGCATGTGAGGAAAGGGGATGTTTTTGTGAGGGGCTCAACCCCAGAGTAATCTAGTACCCTTTCTTTTCTTATCAAGCATAGCTTGCCATAGTGGTATACCTAGCACCTTGACTCAGAAGGTGTAAATTATTTTTTAAAAAGATAAGTGTGATAATAATTTGAACAAAAATTTAGTGGGTTCAAAATTAGCAAATGAGTTAGTTCAAAATAAATCACATAATACTAATATATACTTAATTTTCTGGAAGTCATTGTACCCCTCCAATAAACGTAGGTCCGCTAGTGGCTTGTCTTTGTAGTGAGAAAAAAAAAGAGAGAGTGAAGAACCATGACGTAGCAGAAAGATTGATGAAGAAGATGAAGAACGCCACAATGGACGTACTTGATCTTCCAATGGAGATCAAGAAACCCAACGTTAATAGGCTTATTTGATTAGGCCGTTTGGACAACTAAAATCCATTCCTGCGTTTACCGAGACAAAATTTCTCTTACATATTAACTTTGGAATCTGTGTCCGTTCTCCCAACGGGCTATCCAAACAAGCCCAATGATTCTAATTATGTAGGGATGATCATAGACCATTCACTTTCCGTCCTCTCTTTAAAGATACAAGGGGAATCTTTGATTTGTCATCTTCTCAAGCTTCTAGTAATGACTTCTTTCTTTGATTGGGCCTCTCTACTCATCACAAGTTGGTATATATATACATTCTCCTTCTCCATTTGAATTAGTTTATTTTAAACTATTTTATTTTACGAAGTAAATGCATCAGGGGATTTTTGTCTTACAAAATGCAAAAATTAAGCTTATTTTGATAAAATATTCTCAAACTTGGGCTAAAAGTTATATTTTTTTAAACAAATAATCATTGATTAAAGTTCATATATGAATATGCACTCTTATTTTTAATGCATCGGGAAAAAATCAAACCTAGACGTTCTAAGGATATCAGGATTTGCACCAGAAAAGGTTGACGCAGGGATACGATAGAGGAATATGGAAAAGCAACTCGTGGATTACCAGTGAACATACATGGCGAAAAAAAGATAGATGAGTGTGTTTTAGGGTTATCAGGATGTGCACCAGAAAAGGTAGATTTCGAGACATGGCGATGCCAATTGAAGCTCAACAAATACAACTTCAACCCTCAGGCTTTAGGAGACTATGGAGTCTATCTCCACAACTGACGCAGGCTTTCTAACCGTTCTTCAGGACCATGAAGTTAAACCGATCGTATGTGGATTCAACTGATGAAAGGATTGGGTTAATAGCCTCACCTAAAAGGAGAGAGTTTGATCCTGGGGAGTGCTACTTTATTGTGGCTCAAATCGCGGTACTTGGGGAGACATCACCACAACTAAGTAAACCTGTGTTAACCTACTTGTATGATCAGAACCAGTGGCGGATTCAGAACTCTGACTTAGGGGGTGCAAACTATTTTTTGAGAAGATAAATGAGACTTATTCTTAATATCTTTTGAGAATAATTTGAGTAAAAATTTAGTGGGTTTAAAATTAGCAAATGAGTGGGTGCGAAATAAATCACATAGTACTAATATATACCTAATTTTCTGGAAGTCGGGGGTGCGGCTGCACCCGCTAGGGACCATGTAGGTCCGCCCCTGATCAGAACTAAAGGGCTTGTTTGACTTGTTCCAGTGCCTGCAAGAACAGACCCTAGTGGATCATGAGTTAGATGCACTGCCCTTAGATTATGGATAAACTCAACCCATTTTCTAAGATGTTACTGATTTAAGTAGTTATATTCATCGATGGCACATAATATTTTCATCATTAATCCATCCCAAAGTCAGCACAGAATTGAGTTATGTATGTATTATACAGGTTAGGTTATGCAGTTTAGTTCTTAAAACATGGCTCTCCATTGCATTCATTCATTCATGGAAATATACGTATACATACAAGTTAGATTGTTGCAGGTTTTTATGGAGCAATAAGTTGATGATATGATGTTGTTGCAGGTATGGAGCAATGGAAGGCTTGAGAATATGAAGATCATGTGAAGTGCAATAAAGAGAGGCCCTCAGTGGCGATTGGGACTGAGTTTAGTAGGGCGAACAGAGTTCGATCCCCCGCAGGACCTTTGGGAGGGGGCTGGAGCCTAAAAAAATCCAAAACTGTCCCCCGCCCCCCGATTAGTCAACCCAAAGGGTCGGATACCAGGTTGGTTGGGTCTTCCATTTCACCAAAAAAAGATATTCAATGGCAACTACACTGTGTTTGTTTGAAAACACCGTTTTTCAAATGGTACACATATTCCAATATAAAACGATCTCGAAACATGTTATAAAAACCATCTCGAAATCTATAAAACCATCTTGAAATCCGTAAAATTCCTCGAAACCTGTAAACTCCTCCCTCCCGGTGGACTTCCCAAACACACCCATTTATGTTGGAACCAAAGAATGAACATCTACGTTGAGGTTGAAGAGAGTTTGTGGACGGTGACCACCCTCCTCTCTTCATCGTCCCTTTCAAATACGATAGCTATGCTGAGCTTCGAATGGCCACTGATCTGAATAGAGTCTCTCTCATGGAGTTCGTACTTCATGGTAAACTCAGTTGGAGAATATATAATGCCT
>JANTPZ010012858.1:0-10489 GCA_025593235.1 Vachellia pachyceras
TTTTTCTTTCTTCTCTTTCCTCTTTTTATTTTTTCTTTACTCTCTTCTACCTACTTTTTACCTCGGAATTCGTAAAAACTAATAATTTCTCAATATATTCTTCAAAACCTACGTTTTACTTCGAAATCTATAAAAATTATTCTAAAAATGTTTTCCAAATAAGCCTTTAATATATCGGGATAGTCCGGTTAAAAAAATTATTTCAACAGATACAACGTAATAAATAAAAACAATATATCAATTACTATTTTTTTTAAAAAAAGATGACTTTCTATACCCGAAATCACCATTTTTAAAAATTTAAATTTGGACCTTTTACATCTGAGTAGCCCTCCCCTCCCCTCCCCTCCCAATCTCCCATCACTATGCACATAAATTTGACCGCATTTATGAGTTTACACTTGGGTTAATTAGGATCGAACGAACAATGCATGTATGGATTTTCCAAAAAAAGGGTTACAAAGAAGTTCGTGGTGTGTGACCAGGGGAGGCTAACGTGCGATCCAGCCCAGATCACTACGGGTGGCGAACGGAATCGGACGGCGACGGGATATCGATATTCGGGTCGAAGGACATATGGATCGACCACTGCACGCTGTCTCGGTGCAAAGACGGGTTGATCGACGCCGTCAAGGGTTCGACGGGCATCACCATATCCAACAACTACTTCTCGCATCATAACGAGGTGATGCTTCTGGGTCACAGCGACGACTACCAGCCCGACACCGGCATGCAGGTGACCATAGCCTTCAACCACTTTGGCGAGCAGCTGGTGCAGAGGATGCCTCGCTGCCGGAAGGGATACATCCACGTCGTCAACAACGACTACACGCACTGGGAGATGTACGCGATCGGAGGCAGCGGGAACCCGACGATCAACAGCCAGGGGAATCGGTACACGGCGCCGACGAATCCGTTCGCGAAGGAGGTCACCAAGAGAGTGGACACAGAGGAAGGGAAGTGGAAGGGGTGGAACTGGAGATCGGAAGGGGACATGATGGTAAACGGAGCATTCTTCGTGGCGTCCGGCGAAGGGGTGGAGGTCAAGTACGAGAAGGCCTACAGCGTGGAGCCAAAGTCCGCGGATCACATTGATTTCCTCATAATGCACGCCGGTGTGCTCGGCGTTTCCAGGTTTTCTTCTTTGCTGCGCCTTCCATTTATCATCTTGGGAATGATTACTCAGTTCTCTGATGAAATGAAATGAAATGTGGGGATGGCAGAGACAACAATCTGGGGATGTGGAGCAGGGGGGCGAACGGAGAAGGGGATGAGATAACAGTGATAGGACCAGAATACACAGACGATATGGCGGCGGCGGCGAGGTTGAAGGCGGAGTGGTATGGGGTGGGTGTTGTGATGTGTTGTTGGATGGCATTAATGTTGGGGTTGCAATGTGAATTGTGATAATAATTGGGGCCTTTTGGGTAGCATCCTCTTAATTAACATCTTGGAGAGGTCGAAGCATTCAACTATGATGCTTTCTTCTTCTTCTTCTTCTTCTTCTTCTTCTTCTTTGAATTGGAATGAAATTGAAAGAGGCCTGCTCCTCTAACACTTACCCGAGTAGGCATCATTATAACTGTGCATATTCTTCTTCTACTCGTCCCCTGCCTCCCATTGGTCAATTTTCCTTTTTCCTTTTTTAAATCAATCATTCAATAAGGTGACGATAGGAAACAAATGGGCGAAAAGGATCAAGTTTTGCAAGCGTGAGATTAACTGGCTATCCCCCCTAAAATGTGAGTCGTTTGGTATGGTATGATCATGACATAAAATTATCGTCTTGATCGATCGGGAGTTCAA
The DNA here is from genome assembly GCA_025593235.1 of Vachellia pachyceras. Taxonomy (NCBI): domain Eukaryota; kingdom Viridiplantae; phylum Streptophyta; class Magnoliopsida; order Fabales; family Fabaceae; genus Vachellia; species Vachellia pachyceras. Next base: position 1,807 of record JANTPZ010012858.1, read on the forward strand.
AGTCTTGAACTTTCTAATTCTATATATCTGCTAACTTCTGATCTGTGGTTTTTTTGGCAAGAATCTGTACTAGTCATGCATGCGCTCTTTCTAATTCATAGTTTTGAATTTACTTGAATTGCTACCACTGAGGACTAGAGAATTAAGATATTTATAAAAGGGGCTGGAATGGATAAGGAGGTAGAAGGGTTCCAAGCCATTCATTTACATACAAAACATGAATCACTTTTTGATGCGAGCACTCAAGATGAGATGATGTATTTAATTGTTTGGTAGGTTATTGTCCAACCTCTCTGGTCTCTGCCCCATTATTCTAATAACAAAAACAAAATGGGAAGAAAAGTGATGCAGGGGATTAGATTTTAATTTCCCTGTATAGCATTTGACGCCTACTTGTGGCCGTTCGGTGCATGTAGCCGTATCTTTTTCTTATTAACTAACTTGTTACTTGGAATATCTGACCAACATGTATTATCTTTTCCTCTCTCAACAACTCTCCAGCCAATAGTGGCCTTTATCTACTTGTATTATAATAATGTTTTTCTTAATTGAAAGTAGAAGCTAAAGCTTGGGTCACAGTACTACATTGTAAGCTCACAGATTTTACCCTTAGTTGACTACCATTTGATTCGAACACAGAGCTGGTGGATCTGTAAGAATCGTAAGTTGATTACGTTTCATGAGCCATTTTTGCGAGCATGTCTGCACATTTTAGCGCTCTCCATGTGAGACTGAACCATTTGGAGATCCCAATCGGAGTATATCAGTATTCAAACATCAGAAATATCCTCAGCCGATGGATGGTGAGAGCCTTGATCCGTTAACAGAGTTGTATTGCTTCAGTGGAGTCAGAGAACAGTTTCATTACTTGTATTATAATAATACCACCCTACATTTTTTTTCTTTACCTCGTTGAATATTTATAACAAAAAGGGAAAAGAACAAAGGTGACGGCCTTCGTGGGTGAATATTGTGAATGATGTTCAAATTGTTACTAACTTTCGCGTGAGGCCTGCACTGCACTGTTAATTCATTAATTTTTAATGTGATACAAAGTTGTACTTGTAATAGGACCTTTCGTTTTCTTTTAGTAAAACCAACAACAGCACAAGTTAAACCTGCAGGTTGTATCAGTTGTTGCAAAGTTTTATTCTAATGCCATAAAAGCGAGAACTTGTTTCACAATTTGCTAAATATGATACAGATGAAGGGTACAAAATAGAAGTCGTTTTTTATGGACAACTCAAGAGGGTTCTACACCTTTTTAAGTGATAGAATGCTTAACATAGTGCTGGCTTGTTATTGATTGTATTCAATACCCCTCCAATCTTTAATATATGACCTATTTAAATAACTAACTTAATCCTAAATGTAAGATCTCTTTCATGTGCATATCAATTTTTTCTCAAATTACCCTTATTGATAGTCCTTTAACAACAATCAAATAAGAGAGGAAGGAAGGAAATTGAGGAAGATGATTAAAGTGTTTTAAGAAAAAAATGCTACTACCCTAATTCTTAATATAAAAATTAATTGACTTTTTTGGGAGATTTATGAACCTCATTAAATGATATATTTATAATTTTTCTCGGAATTAATTTGTTTAACTTATAAAATGATGTATAATATAAACATTTCAAAATATATGTTATAATTAAATAATTTATTTAACTTGACTCTTCTATTAAGGGTTAGGAGCATTGAAAAAAGTCAATTAGCTCTTCTAATGATAAATAATTTTACTAATGTAATTAACTTCCTTAATCAAACCAAATTTGTTAAAATGTGATAATTCAAGGTATATGGAGATATGATATTTCACATATGTGACTTAGACATCATCGATTTAAGGATGATAGAACATTATTAAATTATAAATGTATTCATGTTCTTATAATCAATGGATCTTTAATTTAAAAAATAAATTATGACAGTGTCATATAACTTCAGTTCAACTGAACTTTTAAATCTTCCATTTCCAATTAATGGCAACTTTGTGCTAGAGTTCTTTTTTTTTTTTGAAAAATTTATTGAGAGGTCTTACATAAGGAATTTATTTAATGAATGGTCCCAATTTTAAAAATATTTATCAAAAGATCCTATTGACAACATGAGGTATTGTCAATACAGCGCATGATGTTGTCAATGCTGTTGTCAATGCATAGGATCTCAGTTGTCAATAGGAACTTTCATTAAATAAATTCCTTATTTGGGACCTTCCACTAAATTTCCCTTTTTTTTTATCAAAAGTGCTAGAGTTCGACTTACAGCATCTTCGATTTGTAGTATATTCACTCTCAAATCTAGAATACATGCATGGGGATAAATATATCTATCTAGTTTAATTAGATAGATTTAAAATAGCGATTACAATATGCAATTCGAAATATGAACAAGTACATTTATATATTCACATAGCATAATGAAATTTTTATAGCAATGAGCAAATATAGACACCACACATATATTGAAATGGAAGTCTATAATCAATTCATGTCCCAGATGGAAGCTGAATAAGCCCACGTGTCAGAGTCAAACCACGCAGAATAGCAAGATTCAGTGGACTGTATCCTATTACAGTGAAGTTCATCATATTCTATTTCATTCTGCTCTTTCTGCAATTCTGCTATCCAATTTGATAATCGAATCTCGTATGGTGATGAACTCGTGATTTCCCATTCTGATGGTGGACAGGCTTGAAAGGAATTATCCTTATTCTCCCCAACATGTTCTTGGCATTTAAGGTCCATTTGGTTGTATCTATCCTTGCAAGCGTTATCATTCATGATGTTTTCCTCACTCGAGGTACCTTTTTCATCGTTATTGTCTAGTTCATATTGGAGCTCTCATGTAAATGTGAAATCTTTGAAAACACATGCAAGTAATAAGAACAGTAATTAATCAGCACAGGTAATAAGTTCTGTCTAGTTAGTTACCTTCTTGTTTACGTACTCGTGCTTTCTTTCTCAAATGAGTTCTCCAATAATTTTTGACTTCATTGTCAGTTCTTCCAGGTAGACTGCGCGCAATCTTTGACCACCTGAAATATCATAAAGCTCAACAAGTGAAACTAATATAATAAACCGTGTGTGCTCAAATCAGTAATCACTAGTACTATAGAGCGCACGCAGTAGAGAGAACAGGGGAAGAAGAATCAATCATACTTGTTACCCCATTGCTGGTGAAGTTGAATAATGAGTTGCGCTTCTTCAACACTAAAAGGGCCATGCTTCAGAGTTGGACGAAGATAGTTCATCCACCTCAACCTGCAGCTCTTACCACTTCTCCTGAGTCCTGTAAATTAAAGATCAGATTAAACACCGTTACATATACATACACTGTTGCTTGCATCTGACATGTTTTTAATGCATTATATGAATTGGAGACTCGTCCACCATTGTACATACATACCGGCTACTTTGGCGAGGGAGTCCCATCTTCGTTCTCCCAGGCAAGTGACGAAAGTGGTCAGTTGCTCGTCTTCCTCTTGGAGCCAAGCTCCTTTACGCAACATCTCTCCTTTCTCGCTTTGCTTCATATTGCAATGTCACAAATCACAATCTGAGCTGCTAACCTGGACTGTAAGCCCATCCACCTATATATATATATGTGTGTGTGTGTATATATATGGTTATACACACACACACACACTCAAAAAGGGAAGTGAAAAGAAATCGATGGATCAGAAGAAAAGAGGAGAAAAACGAAAAGGAGGGTGTGACCGGAAACTCTTGCGCAGGATAGGTGAGCAAAAACACCAGTGGATGTATGTGGGAACTCCACAAACTATTGGCTTAACGATTAATTAAATTGGTGCTGACCCACGCATATATTATCCATGGGATATAGTAGGTCCTAAACTCGTCTGAGATTAGATGAAATGCTTTGATCAATAATCTTGGCATCACTAGTTCCGTCACGTTGTACCAAGGTTGGCCTTCGCTTCCACTTCAACTCGGTTCAGAGTTATGAAGTTATAGATGTATGACTTTTGTCCTTTCTAAACAAGATGTAGATGTTTATGACGAAAAGAGAAAAGAGATGTGAAAACGGGGAAAACGAAGAGAGAAAAGTTTAATCGATAGGGATTGGGTTTTGGAAGTTAGTAGACAACCTGTCTCCATCCAGATCTCTTTCTTCAGATTCACCGGAAGGAACCGAATATGTAACCCCATGAGTGCGAAACAGGTAGGCTCAAATATTGCGACCCCTCTGATTTTTTTTTTTAAAAATTCTGATACAATATTTGCTGCATGAAGCATCCCATGTATTATTGTATTTGATCAATTTCACGACCTCTGTTGAAACAGCGTTCTATTGATGCACAACGTTTTTCGCCATGGTTTTCATATCGAGTACTTGTTTCAAACGTTTCATAGGATATGTGTTTGATTTGAAAATAGGGCTGTGATTTCTTTTTTTTTTGGAAAAAAACCATTCAAAGAACTTATAAAATATTCAATTACATTTACGAACTGGCAATGGGAACAATTTCAAAGAAGAACCAAAATTCTTGGGGAAATAAAACTTTTTCCCACAACCCTATGATTTCCCCCCTCAATCGAATCTTGAAAAATCACAACCTAAATTTGATTTTTTTCCAGCAGTCATCAATATTTGAATTTTTTTTTTTTGCAGTAACCATCCATAGTAAGAGTGACTATTAAAAAGGAGATTCCATCTATTTACGCTCTATTAGGATGTAAAAAGCACACCAGAAATCTGAGTTCAAAGAACTGCAAATGCAATTTGGGGAAGAACAGACCGCCATTTCATTACTTAAAAGGATAGGATTTCATTTTCAACCCATGCGTACCTCTTGGTTCAGAAGAGAAGATGAATGCAAGAAATAAGAAGGGAAGAGTAAAACAAGATTGTCCCCTCCTCGAATACTAAAAAAGACCAATCTATATATATTCCATTAGGAGTACTCTGGTGAGTTACAAAAACCATGTCCGTATCCAACAAAACCATCCTGATTGGATGACTCGGACAATGGACAATCATGTAATCTAAAAAGAAGATAAAAATAGGCAAATCTTCAGTGACTCATCTTGCCTTGGCTTCTAATCTCTCGATGTTCAAACGGCAACTGTCTCATCTTTTCACGTGCGATATATCAATAGGATCGTATCATTAACGATCTATAAATGATTTATTCATAAGATTGACAGCATCATCCATGAACTGCAAGCAGATAAAGACCCTTGTTAATAATTACAGTTCAAAAACATTCAGAATTGCAATACTTACTTGGGACAGGAGGTATCCCCTTCGACATGAAATAGTTGAGGAAAATTTCAAAAAGTGACATCTCAGAAAGCAATAAAGCAAGATTAATAAATGCAAACTGAGCAATGATGATACTCAAGATTCTTTATCATAAATGTTTTATCAGTTGCACTAGTTTCACCCTAGCACTAAAAATACAGTCAAATTTATTCAGTGCGTTTTACGAAAAAAAAATCTCATACACAGCATTTGTAAGAGAGAAGCACGAGTTTCTGCACATAGAATTATAATAAAACCACGCAATACTGGCGTCGCATTGAATTTGGAAGTTCAAACTAATAGCAACATGGATCAGACAGCATTATTGGTATTTAACCTTAGCTTTTTTTTCAATAGCCAGGATCAAAAAAGAAAATAGCATGCTAAAACTATCTAAAGCATCTAAATTTAGAGCGACATCACCAGGAATAAGATGAAGACCTAGGAACAGGACATTGTTACCCCATAATGCAGTAATACTATTGTCAAGTCACATTTCAAAAGGACAAGAGCATGTATACAGCACTAGTCGGCACCATCCTTCCTGATTATATGCAAGTTTATATATACAAAAATTCAATTTCAAATCCAGATCAGTGAGCCTCCCACAGAAAAGGATTTAACATATTGTTCAGTTTACATGCAAGTAATTCTGTTATCTAAGACAAATTTTACAATGTCAAATGCAACAACTTATCATGTTCAACTTCAGTAAGGTCCATATATATAAAAGAATGGACTTAACCTTCCCAAGCAACTTAAGTTCCCGTCCAACTGGTTCCAAAATGTTCAGGTCCACAGTTATAGGCCAGACCTGTCCAAAGATGAAAGAGCCAGGGAAAGTGTCAGGCAGGATATTTTTGTGCAAACATAATCTACCTAAAATAGGAATAACCAACAATATCACTCTAGATGGTCCTAAACTCCTAGAACTACATGCTTTCTTGTTGATGTTGTGGAGCTCACAAGATGAGTAGTACAGTGTGTGCGTGGAATCATAAAACAAGGACAACAGAATAAGAACATACGGGTGATCCATACAAAGGTTGGATTCTCCTGTCCCCCCATAATACCAACAAAAACCAGAAGGGTAGATTCCCTGGGGTTTATGAAAATTAAGTATACACCATCTAGAGTATCAAGTATTTCATTAACTGGGTTTTCATCTGACAAAGTCCCATGTTCAAATATTTTTGAAATATATAACCCCTCGGTCAATGTTTTCTAGACATATAACTACAGAAAAATTAAGGGAGTATAAACTGAATCTAGAAGGGCCAGGCTTAAATAGGTTACAAAATTTCCCTAAGATACGTATATAACGTATAAGGAATAGTAATGATCAGTCCCGGATTCACACCCTCAATTCCCTTCAATCAAAAACCAAAACAGTCGGAGAAAAGTATCTCCAAAAAGCCTGAACCCGTTGCAGGTTAAATACTATTTCAAAACATGAAAGTCTTACGCAATGCGGTGCCATCTATTATATAATAGCAACGTGAGATTTAGGAACTCTAAAGCATCATAAAGCTCAACCATCCAATATAGAAGCTAGCTATCAATTAAATCGCAGGCTTCCTATTGGTTTGAACGAAAACAATGCATAATATTCACAAACTCGCTTCAAGTATGAAATTAAACTAGATAAAAAAGACGAATGAAACCTTTTTTTTGGTAAAAAGACGAATGAAACTTTAGTATAATATTAACACGACAATCCAATAAATTAACAGGACCTATGAGCTCAGTTTTCGCCTTGGATTCTTCCATGCAAAGGCGATTGAAAAGAACCGAACTATGTGAAATTCAGTTCAAATTTCCAAGAAAGAGGACAGCACCTTGACGCCAAGTAATTTAATCGGCGCTATCTGCCCTGGTACGATACAGTCAGGACCGGCTGCTTCCACTACAGCCTCCGCGGCCAACCCACTTCCAATGGGATTGGGATGCTACGTTATCCCGAAAAAATAAGTAAGTAAATTAACTGCAGCAAGAAGGAATTGATCGAAAATATCGAGAAAATTAGAGAGGAAGAGCGAACCTTCATAACGGAGATGGCATAATCGGAATGAGGAGTTTGGGAAAGACTGAGAATTGGAGAATGATGAATTCTGGGAATAGGTTTTTCCGATGAAGCTCTCCATGGAGCATCCTTCTGAAGCAAAGCAGCTCCACCTTTCTTCGACATGTTCCCTGACACCAATCTGCGTTTATCCTTTGTAAGAGGCCTCCACTTCCGGTTCTTGGAGAGGGTGATGCCTATGTACAGAGTTCGTAGACCAGGATAGACATTCTCCCCTCGTGAACACACAAAAATGAATATAATTATTTTATTTCTGCTTATGAATATAACGAGAAATGGGCAAGCAGTCAAGAGTCACGTGCAACTCACGTGTTTTCCTTTGAACGGGCTTATTAGCTAGTGATGGATTATGGACCTAACCTTGCGAGGTTTGCTGAGCCTTCCAAACTGTTTTCGATACAGAAATTTTATAACATAAAAAGACAAAACAAAAGGGGTAAAAAAAAGGAAAGGAGAGAAAATTTTAGTTGTATACATATATTTAAATTTATAGATAGTTCACAATTAAGGAGAGTATAATTCATTATATTTAAATTTATAAATTTTCCACAACAACCTTTTCTTCATTCACTCGTTTCTCAAGAAAAGAAACATTTAAAATCACTTCCATACTTTATGAAATATGAAACATCTGTTTGACTTTAATAATTAAGAAAAGAAAACATTCTTTTCTGAGAGCTCCCAAGGTTTGATGAGCATAGTCTAATCTGATTCCTAATAGTTTAAAAAAAATAGTAAACGAACAGTACGAAGATGAGATTACTGTTAAGAGGGGAAAGAATTCAGGGCCGTGCTCAGTAATAATAATTATAGATGATGACTTTGATGGGGTTACATTCACCTTACTTTCAATGGTATATATCTGAATGATGCAAAGTAGCAGCATGCTACGTCAAGCCAGCAAGAATAATGGAGGAAAACTTCCGTATTTCTCTCTGTAGAGCAAAAAAATACAATAAAATATTTCACAAAAACATTCTTAACCTGAAAACATAGGTAACAGACTTCCAATACATTTTAAAATTACATTTTATCCCTGCTTTTTGTCGCCTGGTGATCATCCGACTAAGAAAAAAATTAAGTGGGAAAGAAAGAAACCCAGAAAAAGAGAAGAAAAAAATTGGCACCAATATCAAGGGAAGCAAATCCATAATCCATCAATGAGGCTAATCTATGATCATGGCATCACCCCCTCTCTCAGCAGCAGCATCTGCGAGTTTCTTCCAATTCAATACTCGCTGCTCTTCCAACTCTCTGGCTTTAGCCTCTTTCTCTTCATACTGCCTCCTGCACTCTTCATATAATTCAGCATCCATTTCAATAAACATC